>JANAVB010022407.1:0-56236 GCA_029216955.1 Iris pallida
CAGAGGGACTTTCTTGCGGGACGAGCGATCACACACCTATTCTGATTAGAATGGTAGCGGAGTCACTGTGATGGCGACGACCGTTCCGGTATTGTAATACCTGGCCGCTCATTGAAGGGTATAATAAAGCTTTTGAGAAAGGGTGGGTCAGCAAGTCATTAGGAACGAACAGTTCTGTTTAGTTCAGCGAATTAAAGCAATCAAGAGGGAGATTAAAAGGTGGAACCGACAGCGACCAGTATCCAATATAGCAGATAAGGAGCGAGCTACATGACCTACAAGAGCAGTTGCAGAGGAATCCAATGGACCCTATTCGCACGGCCAGAGAGGACATTCAAGCGGAACTCCGATACCTCAGATTAAAGAAGAGATACGATTGCAGTAGAGAGCAAAGTGTGGGTGGCTGAAAGATGGGGATAGATGTTCAAAAAATTTTATGCTACAATCAAGTCCCGACAACATCGAAATTCTATCCAGTCACTTATTGATGCGGAAGGGAGGGCAACCACGGATGAGGAAAAATACAAGAAGAGGCAGTAAAACACTATACAGTTTTATATAACCAGAATGATTATAAAAGTAACTTCCCTGAGATAGTGTGTAAGTGAATTGTAACAGAAGCAGGCAACGAGACACTTAGAAAGGAAGTCTCGATGGAGGAAATCGAACTGATTATTAAGAAGGCTGATCCTAACAAGCCCCAGGTCCCGATGGTTTAATGCAGCTTTCTTCAAAAAGCATTGAAAGAGCATCATATTTTATGGGTGATCCAGGATTTTCTTCGCATGGGACGTCTCCTTAAAGAGATGAACCACACGTTCTTGACGCTGATTCCAAAGAAAGAGGGAGCTACAGAACTGGGAGACTTTAGGCCTATAGCCTGTTGCAATTATATATACAAATTTATCTCTCACATTATGTGTAATAGAATGCAAGCTATTTTGCAGGAACTTATATCGGCAAATCAAACAGCATTTATAAAAGGAAGGTCGATAGCAGAAAACTGTCTTCTAGCTCATAAACTGGTCCGAGAATTCAACAAAACTGGAGGAAGGAAGGGGTGCATCAAGTTGGATTTGCAAAAAGCGTATGACATGGTCAACCGGGAGTTTATCTACGAAGTTCTCCTCAGCATGGGGTTTGATCGATGGTGGGTCGAGAGGATTAGAGAATGTATCACTTCACCAACATTCTCAATTCTCATTAAGGGCCAACCCCACGAATACTTTGGAAGCAATAGGGGCCTGAGGTAGGCAACCCGCTATCACCGTATCTATTTACTATTGTCATAGAAGTGTACACGTGTTTGATGGATCTAGAAGTGCATCGGAAGCTACTCACTCTATTATTTCGTCGAGTCTCCCCCTCAGTGTCGTATCTTATCTATGCAGATAATTTACTGGTGTTTATTGAGCCTTTAGCCCGGTCAATAGACACACAATGCCATTCATGAGGAGTTTGGAGCGGTTGCGGGACTGAAGTTGAACAAGAAAAGAGCCAAGTCTTCTTTAACAAGGATTGCGCGGACAAAAAGGTATCGTCGGAAATGTTAGGCATCGAGTTGGGACAGCTACCGGTGAGATACTTGGGATTGCTACTCTCGATCAACTATGCAAGGGTTGATGATTGTATGGGTCAGATTCAGTATGTTCAGCACCGGCTTGAAGGATGGCAAGCTCAACTGTTATCATTTGGGGGCGGTTAGAGTTAGTACTATAGAAGCATGAAAAAGAAGAGAAATATGATCCATGCGGCCAAGGGGCCACATGCGGCTCAAGAGCCCCATGCGGCTCAAACACAGAGTAGACTCCATGCGGCCAGCAGAGGGAAGCCACGTGTCCTTTTTAGAACGGCTGTAACCAGCGTCATTCAAACGTAATTAATGCCCTGACGGCTGACAATTAATGCTCTGATGGCTGACAGCTGATAGCTGATAGCTGACAGCCCTGACGAATAGTAGTCATGATGACTGACACAAGAGCAACATCTTCCTAGGAACTGAAGAAAATCTTCACAACTTCAAGGCTAGTTTATGCGGCCAGTCTAGACGAGTTCATGCGGCCTGTACAGAGAAACCTATGCGGTTCGATCATGAAGGTCCCCCATGCGGCTCGGTCGTGAAAGAAATCCATGTGGCTCGGCCATGAAGACTCTCATACAGCTCGGCCATGAAGACCCCCATGCGGCTCGGTCATGAACATATTCATGCGGCTCGGTCATGATGACCTTCATGCGGTTCGAGTATAGAGACTATTCATGCGGCTCGGTCATGAGACCTTTCATGCGGCTCGGTCATGACGACCTTCATGCGGCCCAAATATGAACGCTCCTCATACGGCTCAACAATGATGACAGAACATGCGTCCTAAAGATAATCAAATTTTGGGTCAGATCCCAATGATTTGGGACACGTGGCAAGAGAATGAATTAAATTGATTCATTCAGATTTGCGGATATCAACAAATCATCATGATGGGGATTTATTGCAATCAACATTAATAACTGACATGATTTGGCATAATCCTCATTAATGGTCCAGATCCTTCACGCTCAAGATTAATGGTCCAGATTGATCATTTACCAGGCCGCCGCCACTTTGAGAATGGGCAATCATTGTAAACCCTAATGATGCTCCCACTATTATAAATAGCAGGATGCCATTCCCTTGCAAAATATACTTACAGGGAGAGATACGCACATACAGAGAGACGCTCCCCCAATAATCAGAGAGAAAAATCCACAGAGATCAATCCAGAGAGAGAAGCTAGAAGAGCAATACGAGGAGAGCAAGAAGAGCATTTCTTCATCAACGCCAACCATCTCGTCACAAGAGCCAAGGCTACGTCCGATCGTCCAAGGAGTAAGGCAGAGCTGCCGTCGCTTTCCCGAGCCTCTATCGTCACCCCCAGAATAAAAATAAACAATTGTACTTAGATTGCTGTACCTAGGTTTTCGTCCCTAGGCTTTCTTTGTACAATGGGTTTGTAACGTAAAGTAAAAGTCCAGTCCTCCCATAAAACTGTTCTTCTCTTTTATATTTCATGGCAAACACGATGGCGACTCTGCTGGGGACAAACTTCTCCACGACTGAGGAGTTGGTGACGCAATCGGATGCAGCCAAGCTTGGCTCCACGCAACAGAAGATGGTCGCCCGGTTCGACCAACAGGCATTCGAAGAAATGCTCTCCGACAAAAGCACTGGCCCGGTCCAGAAGCGAGCCCGCCCAAAGAAGGCCCGCAAGGAGTGGAGACCCCGATCCTTCGTTTCTACTGAAGCTCTTGCAGAGATACCCTCTGTTGCTCAAGACGGCGGAGAAGACTCTCCGGCCCCACTTCAGATCATAGACGACTCTACTGTCCCCAAGTCCGGCAGAAGAAAACATTATGATGCTGGACTTGTAGGGGCAAAGAGGAACTCTATGCGATCCGAGCCGCATAAGGGTTCTAGCCGCATGGAGAAAGCCTATGCGGTTACATCCGCCAGCCTCAGGAAGAAAACTCACGCGGCCACATCTGTCAGCCGCATAGCTTATGCGGCTACAGTTGCCAACCGTATGGATGAAACTTATGCGGCTACTGAAGTCAATCGCTTGCAGAAAACCCATGCGGCCACAGTTGCCAACCGCATGCGGCCAGCCTGCACGGTGTGACTCCTAGTCGCACAAGAACAACTCATCCGTCAACTAAAGACAGCCGCATGCAGACAGCCTGCACGGTTGCCAATCCTAGCCGCATAGCATCCGTTCCACGCTTCTCTCGATCAGTCTTCGACCGTCTCTCATGCGGTCCTGACCCTGACGGTTCTCTGGATGATAAAGACTCTGTGGTATCCAACTTGGACTCTTCCTATTACGCACCCGTAAGTGCTAAAAGGACGAAGTCTAGGGCAGCGTGGGCCCACCAAGCCCAGTCAGCTGCCCCAACCTCTGACTATCGGAGCGTCCCGCTGATTGTCACGCGGGCCTCTAATGGAAAGTTGTATAAGGCTGCTCGTACCATGCCCCCTGCGGCCAATGGGCGGGATAGTCATCAAGCATCTCCCAGTAACGAGTGAAGGCAAGTATACGAGCTACCTTCGAATCAGGGAGCAGGGGAGGCCTACACACTTGCGTGCTCGAAATTCTCGAGCCAGCAAAGTAAGTGACTTGCGTGAGACCATCCTCCACAAACGCAAGGAAAGAGAAGATGCATCGGGATGCAAAGAATCCTCCCACGGACGTCACTGCACCCAAGTCATCGTCAACTGCTGCTGTAATAGCACGACGATGCAAGAAGACCGGCAGTCTGTCTTTCAAAGACTGCAACAGCCATCTTCAGAAGACGAGGCACTACCCGTCGTCTCCTGCAACTCTGCTCGGAATGTCCCCACTGATGGAAGGGGGAAGAAGACGAATGTTCCCAGCCCGAAGATCTCAACCACTGCAACTAAAAGACTGTCGTCTAAGCGGATACCCACCACCGGAGTTTTCCAAGGTACTCGCTCTAAGACAAAATCTGCTACAGCTGGAGATTTGTCATCCATAACGCAGGGGGTTGCCGGGGCTGGGGGTAGCACCCCTCCGAGCCTCCACAGCAATCCGATGTTCCAAGAAGACGAGCCAGAGGAGATAACTCCACATCGGATACAGCAATCCTCGATGTCCCCGACGACATCCACAACTTCCAAGACGAGACAAACTCGGAGGCTGGGGGTACTGTTCCTTCCGAGTCTGAATCAGAAGGGAAATACCCACATACCCCGATGACTTCTCACTACAGGAGTACGATTCAGAGGGCGCTTCCTCCACCGCTCCGTCTATCTCTCCTCATGAGAAGACGGTATTCATGACAGACAGCAACCAAGGTGGTTCCAGTGATCGCCAGCGTATCGACAGTTGAAGCCATATTGCTTGCTTTGGTCAAGTCTGTAGACGAGATCAAAGTGGCCCTTCCAACTCTGCAAGGAGGGACGCCTGGCGAAATAAGAGCGGGTCCCGCGGTCAATACAGACTCGAATTCGACGGCACCAAACCGGGCAACAATCCCCGAAAACAATGTCCCCCACCGCCGTGGACGAAGCACGCGAAGCGAGAAGAGAGGTCCAGGAGCTCCGAGCCATGTTCCACGCTCGAGAAAACTCTCAAGACCTCAGAATACGGCAACCATACCCTGCTGTATGGAGGGACGTTCCATTCCCACCAAGATATAAGCCGTTCAATATCAATCCTTATGATAGCAAGACCTCGCAAGTCGGTACATCACTTACTTTGAGGTCACCACCGACCATCTGCTCCATGACGATGCCATTCTCACATGATTATTCATCGGGGCATTGGAAGGAGTCGCCTTCGACTGGTATCGCAACCTGCCGGACAACTGCATCCACTCCTTCGCGGTTTGAAGCGCATGTTCTTGGAGATTCTACGAAGTAGGGTAGGACATCACCATGTCCACCCTTATGGACATCGTCCAAGGGGAGAAAGAGCTGACAAGAAACTACATCGAGCGGTTCTGCCAGACCGCCATGAAGCTACCCTCTGGAAATCCAGATTTCTCCTTGATCGAGATTTGCCAAAAGAGACTCCTCCTGACAATCAGTCTCTGAATAGGCGAAAGTCAATTCAAGGATTGGAATACGTTCATCAGTGCCACAAGCGCCGAAGAACGACTGAAGAAGGCTCGCTAACTGGGATTGCACATTTCGAAAGGAGAAAACAAGGGCAAGCGTCCCAACAACGATAATGGGGGTAGCCCCTCCAACAATCGGGATAGCAAAGGAAAGCAGGCTATGGTGGCCGATACAGCACAAAAACCTGAGCCAAAGCCAGCAGACAAACAATGGCCGCAAATTACTTACTCCTTCGAAGACGGTCACGTCAAGCCCATCTTGGACATGCTCATACAAGGGGACAGAATTCAGCTTCCTCCACCAAGACGAAAATCGCGGCCGGCAGTGATGGAGAATCCAAAGTACTGCCATTATCATCGCTATGTCCATCATGCTACACACGACTGCTACCAGCTGAAACGGTACATCCAAAACCTCATCGATTCGAACGCTCTAGCCATCGACTTCGAAGAGGTAACCGTGGCAGCCAATATGGTGTCCGTACAATTCGGCAGCTTCCCTCCGACGGAAACTCAAGACGGGGTGGTCCCCATCCCTCTGGCGACAATGGAGATTACCAATCTTCCACCTCCCCGAGACCAGGCTGCTGGTCTAGTACCCCTCACCATATTACGAGGGGAGGTCATGTGGATCCATCCAGACTTGGTATCAGAAGTGACTCAGTCCACACCATCTTCCACCTACAAGAAAAAGTAGAAAAGTCAGGACCTGCTACACAATCTCGGCAGACATCGAGGATGCTACAGCCGTCGTCACGCGGTCTGGAGCGCAATCCCAACCTGTGGTTGACAATCCAGCTAAAATCATCAACCCACTATAACTGATGCTCCGGGACCGGCTCAGCCTTCGACGACTGACAAGCCTAGGCCGAGGGAGACTCGTTTCGACAAATCCCTCCGAAAAGAGGCAGTCCAAGGGCTAGAAAGGCCCTACAACTTTAACATCTTAGCGCAATTGGCTAACACACCAGCCAAGTTGTCACTGTACGAACTCCTAAGGCTCTCCAAGGACGTTCGTATTACATTGAGCGAAGCACTCCAAAATACCGATGCCTATCTGGCTCAATCCAACCTCACCGGGGAGGACTCACCTGTGGATCTCCAGGACAGTGCCCGCACTGGCACAATGCCAAACATCGTCTTCACTCCGCAAGATATGCTCATCAAAACTAATCTGTACGATCGCCCACTATACTATACTGGATACATCGGCGACGTAAAGGTGGATCGGATGCACATTGATCCTGGCTCTTCCATAAGCATCATCTCGAAGGGTCTGCTACATCATGTCGTATCCCAATGCATCGCCTGACACCTACAAGCACCGCCATCAGCGGTTTCAATTCGGGCAGGAGCTACCCTATTGGGAAGATTCGTCTGAAGTGTCAAATTGGTGACCTCCAATCCGAAGTCACCTGCTACGTCATAGATGCAGACACTTCTTACAACATCCTCTTGGGGCACCCATGGATACACGATTATATGATCGTGCCTTCCACGCTGTACCAGTGCTTCAAATATGTCGACAAATACGGCTTCGTGAGGACAAAATTTGCTGATATCGATCCCTTCAAAGGGGTCGAATCTTACTACTCAGACTCCTGCCTGTACGAAAAGTCGAAGAAGCACCTTGGTGAAGGAGATGTACAAGCTAGTACCGAGACAGCCATAGGATCAGAAGAGCCTCTGACTATCCACCTCCAAGCTCGTAAACCGGGCAAGTCTGTACCCCTCACCGCCACTCTGCGTAAGAACGCAATCAGCCTCTCGGCACAAGAAGAGCAGATGATAATCCGGCTACCAAGGTCTGGCCAAGTGTCAAGATCCACAACGGGGCCCCTAACAATCAGACCGTCAAGAGTCGGTCAGCCCCAAACGGAGAAGCTCAATCCCTCCGACAAGCCACTGACGATACGCCTTCCCAAGAAGGGTCATCACCCCGATTCGAGGTCTAACACTGCTAGCGAACCAGCCACCTCGCCCCACATCGAGTACCAAACTGGGGGTTGCTAGTCTATCAACAACCCCATGCTCAGCTCCATCAACTGAACCTCTAACGATCAGGCTCCCCAGGTCGTCCTCTCAGTCTTCATTCACACAGGGGTAGCCGAAGAGGAACCAGAGCTAGCCAAGTATGTAGCGGCCCACATTGATGTTCCCTCCGCAGATGATGTAATCCCCTTATAAAAGACACCTTACTTCATCAATAAAGGGCTATCTTTGAACTACCTCGAGCTTAATAAGCTTTGTATAATGTACGCTATAGAACACGGTATAGGCACTCACCTACTCACACAGGTGACAAATGTCCACACACAATCCAGCTTACTCCAGCAGAAGACGCTTACCGAATAATCGAGGGAGGGGACCATCCAATCATCTTCGGCCGGAAGGACGATCCTCATCCCTTCACCATAGAAGAAGTCAACCTTGGATCGGATGCCGGGAGACTACCTCTGTATCTTTATAGCCCCCAATCTAAATATCTCATCCCGAAACAGGGGTATGATCTGGAAACGACACCGGGTTTGAACTACGGTACTGGACGACGATTACCTTTGAAGCCCCCGGTTCCGGCTGGCAAACCTTGGGACTACTATAGCAAGACTCGATGTGGATTAGGGTATGTAACACCCACAACGACCCCTGAAAAGTTCAGATGAAGAATACGACTGGCATTCACATTCGACGGGTCACCAACTTCTGACTCGGATACCAGCATCGGAGACGTGTTCAGACAAGTCCTGTCAGTCAACATGGCGTTCACCGACGCTTATGAAGAAGATGAGGATATCCCCGAACTTCTCGAGCTAGAACCATGGACACAACAGCTAGAAACAATGGGAGAAGCGTTTCGAGCAAAGAGAACCTCCCACTGAAGACGAGGTCATACAAGTTAATCTTGGTGATGAAGCCTCCCCGAAACTAATCTTCATTAGCCAGAGTCTGACAGATGAAGAGCGAGAATCGCTGCTCCAACTCGTCAAAGAGTATATCGATGTGTTGCCTGGAGCTATGAAGATATGCCAGGATGGACCCCGAGATCGTACTCCACAAACTCAATATTTGTTCGGATGCAAAACCTGTCAAGCAACAGCAACGACGGTTTTGCCCCGATATCATGAATGCTATTGAAGCCGAAGTCAACAAACTGATAGCCAGTGGCTTCATTCGCGAAGAGCAGCATCCAGATTGGGTAGCCAACATCGTACCAGTTCTCAAGAAGAACGGGAAGACCCAATATGCATTGACTTCCGGAATCTAAATGAGGCATGCCCTAAAGATGAATTCCTTCTCCCTATCACGGATATTATGATCGACAACACCTGTGGTTTCGAACGTATATCCTTCATAGATGGCTTCTCAGGATACAACCAGATCAAGATGTTTCCTGACGATGAGAAGCACACATCATTTCGAACACCAATTGGTACATATTGCTACACCGTTATGCCTTTTGGTTTAAGGAATACTGGCGCCACTTACCAGACAGCTATGAGCATCATCTTTAGAGACCACTTGCGCAAGACAGTGGAATGCTATGTCGACGACATCGCCGTCAAAAGCCGTTCAAAGGAAGATCATCTGCAAGATCTCAGGACAGTGTTTGACCTAATGCGAGCCCACAATTTAAAGATGAACCCTACGAAATTATTCTTGGGTATCTCCAGCAGGAAATTCCTGGGCTTCGTCATCACTTCTCAGGGCATTCATAGACCCCGAAAAAAAAGGCAATCATGGAGATGGGTCCTCCGAGAAATCTCTGCGAACTCCGAGGCCTCCAAGGCAGGCTAGCTTACATCAGGAGATTCATCTCTAATCTCTCCGGACGATGTCAACCATTCACCCATCTCATGAAGAAGGGAGTCTCTTTCGTATGGGATGAGGAATGCCAGCGCGCTTTTGACAGCATCAAAGAATATTTGTCGAATCCTCCAGTCCTGGTATCTCCTGTTGCTGGGAAGTCATTCCTGCTCTATGTGCGAGCTATAGAACATTCTCTTGGTGCCCTATTGGCACAGAATAATGATGCGGGCCACGAACAAGCTATATACCACCTCAGTCGAAAGATGATTGGGCCAGAATACCGGTACACGGCCGTAGAGAAGGAATGTCTTGCTCTCGTGTTCGCCATCCAGAAGACGCGACACTATGTCACGGGACAAACCATCTACGAGATATCGCGGATCAACCCCCTCAGGGTCCTCATGACCAAACCTGGAGCACTCAGCTCTCGCCTTACTACCTGGGCGATATTACTATCACCGTACCACATAATCTTCGTACCGCAAAAGGATGTTAAAGGCCAGGCTCTGGCAGACTTTCTAGCAGCCCATCCAGGTTCGGAGACGACTAGGTATATGAAGAGATACCGGACGAGGTCACCAGTTCAAATGTAGTCTTCCATGATGCCATCTGGCGAATGTTCTTTGATGGCGCTTCAAGAACTGGACCCAAAGGCAACATCGTCTCTGGAGTTGGAGTGGTGCTGATTTCTCTCTCTGGCTTAGTGATCAACCGGGCCTACTCACTCACAGAGCCCTGTTCAAATAATGTGGCCGAGTACAATGCCTTGGTCATTGGCCTCCGACTTGCAAAAGAGCTAGGAGTAGAGTATCTTGAAGCATACGACGACTCACAGTTAATCGTCAATCAGATTCGGGGTCGTACGAGGTCCGCCACGAAGACATGATCCCGTATCATCGAATAGCAATCGACATCATCTCATCTCTGGGAGGATTCTTCATAGAACATGTTCCCAGACTCCAGAACATCGAGGCCGATGTCCTAGCTGGTTTGGCCGCTTCTCTAGCTGTGCCAAATTACGTTCGTCATCAGGTCGACATAATAGGCCGTGAACTGGTCTGTCCTAAGGATAACGTTCAATGCATGGAAAGCTACTCCGCTCTTTCAGTCGACGAAGCACCAGACTAGAGACAGCCGTTTATCGACTTCGTAGTATACGACATCCTGCCAGAGAATCCGAAGGAAGCTACTTCTATCAGAAGACGTTCTCTCATATTTTTCTATGATACGGAGATGAAAATGCTATATCGCCGATCCTACGATGGGTTGCTGCTTCGGTGTCTATCAAATACAGAAGCCAAAGAAGCCGTGCGCGAAGCCCATGATGGTGTCTGCGGAGCCCATCAACCTGGCCCGAAACTGCAAGACCGCCTTCGCCGAATGGGCTATTACTGGCCCACGATGGTTGCAGACGCAATAGATTATGCACGAAAGTGCAAAGCCTATCAAATCCACGCCGACTTCATCCACCAGCCATCTGAATTCCTACATCCGACTGTGGCCTCTTGGCCATTCGAAGCATGGGGTATGGACATCGTCAGCCCAATTACCCCGCCTTCGTCCAGAGGACACCGATTCATACTCGCAATCACTGATTACTTCTCCAAATGGTCGGAAGCCATCCCATTGGCAGAGGTGAAAACTTCAAACGTGATCAGCTTCCTTAAGCATCATGTCATCTACCGCTTTGGACTGCCCCGAAGGATCATTCACAACAATGGGCCACAGTTCGTAAGCCACGTATTCTATCGGTTCTACGACAAACACCGAATTCAGAACATTGCTTCGACACCCTACAACCCAGCAGCCAACGGGTTAGCAGAAGCATTCAATAAAACCATAACCAAGCTACTCAAGAAATTCGTGTCTTCTAACAAGCGCGACTGAAACGAGAAGCTCGGCGAATACTTATGGACGTATCCCACCAGTTCGAACAACCTCCGGGAATACACCATTTTCCCTGGTGTACGGGAGTGAGGCAGTTCTCCCATTAGAGACTCAGATCCCCTCACTCCGCGTCGCCCTCACACATCAGTTGACGACAGACGAAAACTACCATCGCCGACTACATGAATTGGAGGCCCTGGACGAGAAACGCCTGTTAGCTCAACAGCGAATCGAACTATATCAGGCCAGAATCTTCGGAGCTTTCAACAAGAAGGTCAAGGTCAGAACATTCCAAGTCGGTGATCTCGTTCTGGCGGTTCGGAGGCCGATGGTTATGACGCATAAAACCGTCGGTAAATTCCAACCAAAATGGGAAGGCCCGTTCATCATTGAAGCCGTATTCTCCAACGGCGCCTACCGCCTCGTAAAGCAAAATGGAGACTTGCTCATGTTGCCCATCAACGGTAAGTTCCTAAAGAAGTATTATGTCTGAAACAAAATCCTCGAGACATCTCAGAGTATCGAGTTATGTACCTTCCCGTACCTCTGAACTTACATTTTGGTTCTATACATCAAGTTATGTACCCGTTGGTACCTCTGAACTCATCCCTACATTTTCTATACATCGAATCACGTATCCACTGGTACCGCTGAACTCACCCTCATAATTTTCTAGATTTTTGAGTCACGTACCCGCTGGTACCACTGAACTCACCCTCACAATTTTCCAGATCAACGAGTTACGTACCCGCTCGTACCGCTGAACTCACACTCACCATTCTCCAGATTCCCGAGTCATGTACCCTTTTGTGCCGCTGAACTCACATCCATAACATCCCAGATTATCGAGTCATGTGCCCGCTGGTGCCACTGAACTCACACTATCGAGTCATGTACCCGCTGGTACCTCTAAACTCACATTTCGGTCACTCTTTCAGATAGTAAGTCATGTATGACCATACCTCTGAACTTTCTTCCTGGAAGAGATCCCTCCTCATGATCCACTACCCGTACTCCCAGTGCACAAAAAAGGGTAAGCGATCCACAAATTTCCAAAACGGCCATGTCCTCATTACCTCTGAGTCGTTTCACTTCCGCCAAAAACAAATCACCCCTACATAGAACTTCTATGTCCTCATTACCTCTGAGTCATTTTATGTACCCCCTCTTCTTTGAGCCCACTCCTACCATGTCCTCATTACCTCTGAGTAGGAAGGCTCCGTAGAACAAACCTTCATACTTGCCATGTCCTCATTACCTCTGAGTAAGTATGTTGGTTCCATTTTCAACCTATTATCTGTACCCATAACCGGAGTACGACAAGGATAATAGGTCCACAAATATCCTCTGTTGACCACAAATGTCCTCTGTTGACCACAAATATCCTCTGTTGACCACAAATGTCCTCTGTTGACCACAAATATCTCCCATGAAGTCACTCTTGCCATGTCCTCATTACCTCTGAGCAGGAAGATTCTACGATAAAACTCTCATGCTTGCCATATCCTCATAACCTCTGAGCAAATATGTTGGTTTCCTTTCATCCTATTATCCGTATCCTAAACCAGGGTACGCCAAGGATAATAGGCCCACAAATATCCTCTGCTAAGTTTCTTAGCATAAATCCACCATCTCATCATGCCCCAGGAGCCCAGCCTCTACATTCCTTTTTCCCAATACCGAGAGCACCCATGACCACTTTGCCATGGCTGTTTCGGATATCCTGACCAAGCTTGTTATCCGTACCTAAAACCAAGGTATGCCTAGGGTAACAGGTCCATAAATAATCCCCCAGCAGGTCCAATTCCACAAACACCACAAGTACAAGAAAGAGAAGATGAGTCGAAACATGCTCATTTATTCAAAATTTAAAGTACTACATCATCTGGGATCATATCCCTTGACAAAAGAAAAAAAAAGAAGGGAAAAAGAAGCAAAAGAAAACAGAAAACCGATCACTGTTCCGGGGCACATAGCGTCATGAGACGGTCCCTCAACAAGGCAACCGACCGCTCAAACCGCTGTTTAGCTCGACGCTCTGCCTCTTGGGTCAGCGCCGTCTCGTCCTCCAGATGAGCGTGAGCTTGCCAGTTGTCCTCAAATTTCTTGAAAGCCCGCTCCAGGTTAACAGAAGATCGGGAAACCTTCTCGGCCTCCTGAACAATTGACTCCTGTTCGGCATGAGCAGTCCTCAGCTCCGACTCTAGGAAGGCCAATTCCTTCTGAAGTGCGAGAATCCGCTCCTTCGTGCCAGCTATTCCACGAGAAGCAGCCTCTTCCCGAGTCCTATAAGCTTGACTTCGACGACCCAGCCTGTCATACGAAGCGGAAAGCTTGTCAAGGTCCTCCTTCACAACTGGCCCGACAGTGTCTCGAGCAAGCTTGATCCTATCCCGAGCATAATAAGGAAGCCCTGCTTCCGTTCAATCGCAGCAGGCAAGTCAGCCGGCCGTAACACCAGCAATCGGGTCACGAGCTGGTCAGCCTCTGCCAACTTGGGCTCCAGGAGCACAGCCAACCCCACCCCGCCAGGAAGAGTCTTCAAAGTTTCAATCTGACCTCGAGCGCACCGCAGGGACAGAGAAAAAGGGGTCTCCCGTTCTACGACAGTATCTACGCCCCTCTTTAAATGGCGGTAGAAGCTGTCGACCACATCCTGTAACACCTCGTCCAGAGCCTCCGAAGAAGCCGGCGTCAACGGGAGTGTAGCTGGTAACACTGAAGAAGATACGACAGAATCTGCCGCTCCTGCCACGAGAGAAACAAACTCCGTACGGAAGGACGCCTGAACAGCAGCCAACTCCTCTTCAGCAGCCCGCAGAACTTGAATGCTCGATAGGGCCGAAAAGTCAGTCTTTGTAGCCGTATGAGCAGCAGAGGATGAGACACAGACCATCGCTCCCGGAACAAGCTCCACTCCCATCTGCCCGGAGCTGGCAGGAGGCCCCTCGACATGAGTCGGAGAAGGAGAGGAAATGCTCCTTTTCCCCGGATCGCGGCAGGCCGAGCCTTCCCCAAGAACATCCGCTGTAGGAAGTAAAGGGTCAGGACCTGTAGGGCCAAGACAACCATGAATCGATTTGACCTGGAGGATATGTTGATAGAGCAAATAAGCCCCCTCACTAGTCAATATTTGGCTTATCTTACCAGCGGAAGAGTGTAGAGGCTGAGGTTTGCCTACAGCCACCACAACCTCTTCACCAGCGGCCTCCGAGTCGGATATAATAGACTCCTCCGCCCCTGTACCCTCGGGAGGGGATGCGATGAGATCGGTGTCGCCTTGCTGAAATTCAGCGATCTCGGAGACAGGCCCGAGGAAACCTTCGTCACCCCGGACCGAGGCCTCAGCAACCTGAGAGCCCCCAGCCGCCGCTGAGAGAGCCCCAGCAGAAAGGACCACGGGACATATGTCGCTAATCAAAGCAGCAAGGGCCGGATCAACTCCAGGGGCAGCAGACGGTTCAGGAGAGCCTGGTTTGTCAGATGCCTACAAAGAAAAAAATGATTAGGCCATATCTCCAAGAAAAAAAAAGCCACAACAGGAAGATAGCTCCAACGCAGTCTTACCTCCGGAGCACCGTCAGCATTTTTACCCCTCTCAGTAATAAGCAATCCACGAGACCTAACGTCGGCTCTTTTCACAGAAAAGGTCGTTCTGCCGTCAGAAGACTCACGTCTGACTCGTTTGTGTGAGGGACCAGGCACAGCGGGAGGCTGTCCTTCCCTCACTACTTCCTCTTGTGTAGCAAGCAACGGATCCTCCGCCAGTTCGTCCGGTGTGGTAAGCGGTTGATCCGCTACTTCTTCACCCCCACAAGAAAGAGAGTCTTCGCTATCATGATCATCATCCTCCCCAGCCGCCTCGGAAGACTCTGATTCAGGGAGGGGAGTCTGGAGCGCTAGTTGCTTTCTAGCCTTAGCCCCCTTGGGCTTTTCCTCTAAACCAGTACCCACGATGAAACTGGTACTCGGATCAAAATTAACAGGAGGCTTGTTCGCCATAACATGATACAAGGCAGCCACGTACAAAATTTCCCTCGGCACCTTAGCATCAGGGACCAAGAAGCTGGCCCGAGTATGATAAGCGTCATAATAATTCCACGCCCTGACACCATCAAGAACGCTACCTTCAAAGCCCAAGCAAGGGCTGGAACAGTCAAGGAATAACTGGCTATAGCCAAATTGGCAGAAAAATCTACTAGGCAGGTAGGGCTCCAAGTACACATTATCGCGGTTACGATAAACCAGATGCGCGGGGCGAATGTTGCGCAACCAGGTAAGCATCTTCGGAGATAGAAAATAAGAAGGTCTGGTACCATCAAGGTGTACATCCCTCACTTCCTCATCGGAAAAATGAGGAACAGACACGAAAAAGTCATACCCAGCCACCCTCGCCAGCGCCCTCCGACAAGCTGGCATAGTACTGTATTCCCAAGATTGGTGATGGCGTTGGAAAAGGAAAGCGTATTCGTCTGTAGCATCTTCTGCTATTCCATATCCCATCAAAGACTTGTAGTGCATCAACAACCACCCCATCAATTAGTCGAAAGGTAGCTCTATACGCTCAAAGTCCAGCATCTTCTTGCGGGCAATAACCTTGGACGAGAATGTTCAAAGACCATGGTGTATGCTACACACCATAGCCGGGAGAAGAGCCAGTCTAACTCCAAATACCAGCTTAACGGCATGGAGAATGAAGTGACGGCTGATCCTCTCAATAGAACCTGCCCCCTCCGAGACTACGTAATTCTGTAGCCATATCATCAAAAATCCAGCTAGAAGCGCCTTCTCTGACATCTGCCTGGTGCCGTAGTAAAAATAGCTGAGAGAGTCAGCTTGACTCCCAAATATGTCGCTATTAGGCCACGACTTCTTGACGCTCAACATCAGGTCTTTTATCTCTCCCCGGGTTTGAGGGGTTCGAGGAATAATCTTGCCAGAATGGCCAACTTTAAAAAGATAATTGACCCAGGATGTGGTGTGGGGAGCGTTCCCTTCTGAGCTATCCTCCTTTTTTATAGCCATCTGATGACAAGCACTATGATGGCATAGCAACTCCTGGTACACCGCAACAAAACCTAGGAATCGTCGGTTTAGGTCCTCGAACTCCTCATTCGACGGGTGTACACCTCGAAAGGCTCGTTCCCCCATGGAAGCTTAGAGACAGTATACATCTCATGGAGAATAAGCCCCAATTCTCCTCCGGGTGCAAAGAACGTCCCCATTCGCCGGTTATACATCTCCAAGCGCCATGAATAATAGTTTATTGATAGGAAGCTCGTGACAGGTGCCCCGAATGGCATGATAGAGTCCCACCTCCCGCAGGAATATTCCGTAGGTCTGCAGAACCCAAGTGGTCAAGTGGGCCCACGTAGAAGTGGGGTTTATCCAGTTCAGCAATGCCAGTCTGCCAACGGGATAAGATTTTTTGCGAGCAAGCTGATTCAGAAATATCAGCTTGAGTGAATGAGAAGTTGGGACCATATACGTTCATGAAAGAACCTGGGGCCAGGCCCATCATGTACCGAAGGACGAAATCCTTACCCGCGTACGCTGACCTAATGTTCGGGTTATAATGGATGTCGTCCATCAACATCCCTGATTGGGTAGGAGTTAAGTTACACATCATCTTCCTGTCCAACAATACCATATTGAACCACGACAGAGGATAATGACGCTCCATAAGAGGAATATGGATCGCCATCCCATCCAAAGAAAAATCCCAGTTCTCAGAGATCTCTAACACTCGGGGATTCTTTATGATTAAAGCGTCTCCAAAGAGGAATGAAGGCTTCAGGTATGATCCATCCAACTTTCCAGAATTCATCATGGCACGAAGATAATGGAGGGTCTGATTCTCGATGGCGTTCAACCTCCCCGAAGGCTCATTAGCAGGAAATTGATTCAGCACGTACTTAACTAAGTCATCAAGACGCACGCCCAAGGCGAACTGATTTGAGCCCACTAGGAGTTCCCCCGCAGGATTTACTGGCAGATTTACTGAAGAAAGAGACGAAAGAAATAAGATTAGAAGATAGTCAAAACAAAGGAGCATTTGAACGATCACTTGAGTCTATGCGGCTCGGGTCGTCACAGCCTCATGTGGCTCAGAACCATATGAGTCCATGCGGTTCGGTTCATCACAGCCTTATGCGGCTCCAAGTCAGATGAGTCCATACAAATCAAGTTCAGATGAGCTTATGAAGCTTCTGAGATTTGGGTTCGGAAGGGCCTATGCGGTTCAAGATTCACATGGGCTCAAC
Organism: Iris pallida; assembly: GCA_029216955.1. Lineage (NCBI taxonomy): Eukaryota > Viridiplantae > Streptophyta > Magnoliopsida > Asparagales > Iridaceae > Iris > Iris pallida. Next base: position 17,565 of record JANAVB010022407.1, read on the forward strand.
AGACAAACCTAGGCGCTGATGCGGCTCGGATTTGGGTGAGACTATGCGGTTCAATGTCCATGCAGACTCATGCGGCCTGAACAGACAGACTCATGCGGCTACAAGCAGATGAGCTTATGCGATTTAAAAGTGAACTACGCTCATGCGGCTCAAACCGAAAATATATATGCGGTTCAGATCGAGTATGACAAGCCCATGCGGCCTCCTGGGCGAAGTGCTTATGCGGTCATATCGACGAACCTTATATGTGCGGCTTGTGCATAAATTATGCAGCAGAGCCATGGCAGTTAGGGTTCTAAGGCAATGCCCTTACCAGCAATAGGCGGATGAACATCAGGATGAACGGAGTGAACAGCGGCCGGCGGAGGAGTGGCCACGTTCGTCGCCGCAGCCACCGCAGAAGCAACCGCCTTACCCTTCGCAGCCTTCGACGCAGCAGCCTTCTTGGGAGCCATGGGTGCTTGGGAGAGAAAGGAGTTAGAAAGATCGAAGAGAGCAAAGGAAATTCCTAGAACGAGAGTGTTCCTATTTATAGACAAAGAAGGAATGCCTCGATCCGCGTGCAAATTGATAACCGACTCTTCGATCATCGAGGCAAAACGGCTGAATAATAGCTTGACTCTTGGGATCCTGGCCCAAGAAAGCGTCTCTTAAAATCTACAGCAAATCAAGAGCATTAAATACAGAAGATTTGCACACGTGGCAGGAAGACGTGGCAAGAAGCTCATACGGCCAAAACAGCCCATGCGGCTCAGAGAGTTATGCGGTTGAGATAATCATACGGCTGGTCAAATCTATGCGGCTAGGACGGAATACATCCATACGGTTCTGGCATAATCATGCTTCTTATTCAAAGTATTTCAATTTTGTAAATTGAAAACTTTAAAGGGGGTCTTGTAGAAGCATAAAAAAGAAGAGAAATATGATCCATGCGGCCAAGGGGCCACATGCGGCTCAAGAGCCCATGCGGCTCAAACACAGAGTGGACTCCATGCGACCAGCAGAGGGAAGCCACTTGTCCTTTTTAGAACGGTTGTAACCAGCATCATTCAAACGCAATTAATGCCCTGACGGCTGACCATTAATGCTCTGACGGCTGACAGCTGACGGCTGATAGCCCTGACAAAAAGTAGTTATGATGACTGACACAAGAGCAACATCTTCCTAGGGAAATGAAAAAAATCTTCACAACTTCGAGGCTAGTTTATGCGGCCAGTCTAGACGAGTTCATGCGGCCTGTGCAGAGAAACCTATGCGGTTCGATCATGAAGGTCCCCCATGCGGCTCGATCGTGAAAGAAGTCCATGCGGCTCGGCCATGAAGACTCTCATACAGCTCGGCCATGAAGACCCCCATGCGGCTCGATCATAAACATATTCATGCGGCTCGGTCATGATGACCTTTATGCGGTTCGAGTATAGAGACTATTCATGCGGCTCGGTCATGAAACCTTTCATGCGGCTCGATCATGACGACCTTCATGCGGCCCAAATATGAACGCTCCTCATGCGGCTCAACAATGATGACAGAACATGCGTCCTAAAGATAATCAAATTTTGGGTCAGATCCCAATGATTTAGGACACGTGGCAAGAGAATGAATTAAATTGATTCATTCAGATTTGCGGATATCAGCAAATCATCATGATGGAGATTTATTACAATCAACATTAATGACTGACATGATTTGGCATAATCCTCATTAATGGCCCAGATCCTTCACGCTTAAGATTAATGGTCCAGATTGATCATTTACCAGGCCGCCGCCACTTTGAGAATGGGCAATCATTGTAAACCCTAATGATGCTCCCACTATTATAAATAGCAGAGTGTCATTCCCTTGCAAAATATACTTACAGGGAGAGATACGCACATACAGAGAGACACTCCCCCAATAATCAGAAAGAAAAATCCACAGAGATCAATCGAGAGAGAGAGAGAAGCCAGAAGAGCAATACGAGGAGAGCAAGAAGAGCATTTCTTCATCAACGCCAACAATCTTGTCACAGGAGCCAAGGCTACCCGATCGTCCAAAAGTAAGGTAGAGCTGCCGTCGCTTTCCCGAGCCTCTATCGTCCCCCCAGAATCAAAAATAAACAATTGTACTTAGATTGCTGTACCTAGGATTTCGTCCCTAGGCTTTCTTTGTACAAGCGAGTTTGTAACGTGAAGTAAAAGTCCAGTCCTCCCATAAAACTGTTTTACTCTTTTATTTTTATGGAAAACAAGTACGATCGGTTATATGGTCGATAGTGTCATATTGGATACAAGCTATCATCATTCCTATTAATATTATCAAGCAAATTGAGAAGCATTGCAGCAATTTTGTGTGGAGAGGTGGAGTGCACTCCATATTATGGGACGAGCTCTGTCAAGAGAAGTTAGAGGGTGGAGTAGGCTTACGATCGTTACGAGTTCTCCGAGATGTTGCCGTCCTTAGATTAGCATGGAGATTGATTGAGGGCAATTCACTTTAGGCTCGATAGATGCAAAGCAGGTACTTGTACTCTACCAATTTTTGGGTGATCTCGATTGATAATAATTATTCGATGACCTTCAAGATGATTCTACGACAATGCACAAGGATGAAACAGTACAATTAGGATGGAAAAGACACGAGCCTATGGTTGGAGCCATGGATTAATAACAATAGTATGGTGGATTTAATAGGGTGGCCATCATATGAACTGATGGGAAGTTCGGTGAGCATTAGTGTGCTGTTGCAAGGACATGAGTGGAAGACCTTATTAGGGCGGGTGGGTCGTTGGTTTGAAGCAGACATCAGAGTCCAAAAAAATAGACAAAAAAAGAGTAAGGATGGCTGGGAGTGGGAAGGTGGTGTTAACGGGAAATTCTCGAACGGAGTAGTGTATGACCAGATTAGAGAGCGTCGACCAGAAGTAGGGTGGGCGGACGTTATATGGTCGGAAGGATCGTCTACAAAAATGAAGATTTTTGTATATAAAGCCATTCGCAATCGTATTCTCACCAAGGATAGGTTAGCAAAATTTGGTGTACATTTACCAAATATTAGCTGTGTTATGTGTAGAAATGTGAATAGCTTCGAGACGAGAGATCATGTGTTTTTTCAATGTCCGGTGTCAGGCACTATTTGGCAGTGGTATCGAAGGTACTTGGGCTTTAATAGGCGCGGGCAGGAAGGTCTATAGGACATAGTCGAGGAAGTTATAGAACTGAAGGCGAAAGGAACAGAGATATACAGAAAAGCCATAATCCGACTTCTTAGTTCGATATGGCACGTGTGGAGGGAAAGAAACAGAAGAATCTTTGAGGGTAAGATGTCTACTATAAATATCATTGTAAATAGTATAGAATATGATGTCAAATGTCTAGAAGGCAATTGATTTGAGTAAGGAGGTTTCCATTCATAGAGTGTGATTGTACAGTGAGTCGGAGAGCAATCTCCTATTTTTGCAATAAGAAGTACCCAGTTCTTCCTAAATGTCTATTGTGACATTTTAACAAACACCTAGGGGTCAAATTTCGTGGTCCTCCTAAAATGGATACAAAAACTTATGTAAACTACCATAATAGGATTCATTAGGACCTCATTCTACCTCCTATTAATCATGGGTAGGGTCTCCTACATGAATGCAAGAATTTTAACCATAGAAATGGAAATTTAGAGGGTTATACCTATGTAGAATATAGCCTACACCAAGCTCCACAAATTTGGGAATGATGGATGAAGAAAGAGCTCTCATATCCTTGCTAGAGCCTTCACTAAGCCTGCTTGAGCTCCCCCAAGCTTTTTCACAACAAAGGGAAGAAAGGAGAAAATTTGGAAGAGTTTGGAATGGAGAAAGTGTAGAAACCCTAAAGGAGATGGTGGCTGACATTTAGGGGTTAAAGGTGGTTAAATAGGTAATGTTTTCATTATACTTAGGCCTCGTTTGGTTCACGGAAAGGAAATGAATTCCCTTATATTTTCCATGGGAATGGAAAAGTAGGATTCCTGTAACATTTCCTTTCCGTTGTTTGGTAAAACAAGGAAACTACCTACGAAAAGAAAGCAAAATATAACAATGTTCCAATAGTATCCTTACCTTTTAAAATAAAAATAATATTATAAAAATAACGTTAATGGTAAAATAAGCAATGACACATGGTTACTATTGTCATAACTTTTGTAATAAATATTGGAAAAAAAGGAAGAAAAATCAATCCCATGGGTCTTGAGTGGAACCATATTTCCACCAATTTTCTCCCTTGTCAGGAAATTAATTCCCAAGTTTGTGGCTACCAAACAAAGGAATGAAACAACTTTCTTTTCTTGGTTCCTTAAATCCGTGAACCAAATGAGGCCTTAGTATTAGGTAGGTCCTTAAGTGGGCTAAGTGGTTTGGCTCTAATATAGGCTTGTTATCAACCTACTCATGACTAGAGTCTAATTAATCAACTAATTGGTCAAGTCAATCTAAATGGGGTCTACCATGACAAATGATTAAGCTAGACTAATAATAAATACAACCATCATATTAAAAGAAAAAATATATACAAAAATTATGAAATGACATAAATGCCCTTGTTCTAGAAAAGTGGTAGTGACAGGTTACGACGGTAGTAAATGTAGCATTAAATGTTGTTGCATGCTTTATTCTTTTGATAACCAAATTTCTCCATGTGTCCTCATATTTGTGGCTTTGGAGAAGACGAATTCCGTAGTACGGGCTGTTTTGTGGTCAAATTCCTCTGGCTGTTTATCATTTTCTTTTGTTTTATAAATGTGCATTTCCTCTCTTCGTATTGTATCTTCTCCTTTGCTTTACAACAATTTATGTTTTCTTCAATAGTGTGGTCAGAGGGTGAAAATGAGTGTTAGGAGGAACGATTAGATGATGATGAAGTACTTGAAGCTGTTAACTTAGGAGACGATAAAGAGCTTGAGGAAGAAAACAACGGAGAAATGCATCATGACGATGACATCAACGAAACAACGATATGTTATATCGCTTCACCATTCCTAATGGATTTACGAACTGCATTATATTATAATTATTTCTAATACTAATTTTGTCTTTTTTTAGGGACGAAGATGAAACTCAAATTGATTTCGATACAACAATGATGAAAAAAATAATATAGTCTGCCAACATTAACAAAGACCCAAGGGACCTCGTAGATGATGATATCATTGGCTTACACTTCAACTCTATTGAAGAAGTACTCTTTTTATCGGATATATTCAAAAATTGTTGGTTTTAGTGTTAGAAAGAACGAATAGAAGAAAGACAAATCTGGGATGGTCAGAGGCCGTAGTTGGTGTTGTTCGAATGCTGTATTCAGATAGAAGAAATATAAAGAAGATCCTAATACGGTACGTGAGCCAAGAAGTAAAACTAGGACTGGTTGTCGAATAATATTTCAGATTCTGTATGAAAGTTCTACAAAATTGTGGGTTACCAAATTATTTAGAGTGCATCACAACCATACTCTGGCAAATAATTTTGAATTTTTTTGAGATCCCATCGAAAGATATCAGATGCAGAATTAGAAGAAGCAAAGCTGATGAAACAAGCCGGGATGAAGACTTCAGCAATATGGAATTTATTGGTCCATAAGAAAGGTGGCTTGTTTGCGAGAATAAAAGTTTTCCAAGAAAACTACTTTACTAACTAAGAAAAAATTACAAAGTACAATTTTGATTCTGGGGAAGTACAGCTGCAGGAATCTGATCAGAAGACGATAATTTTATTCCTTGGACGATGCGATGTCGAAGAAAAATCCTTTGGATAGTCCTACAGCAACTTAGTCAGGAGATTATGATCATTAGTGATCCTTGAGAAGTGATTTGGAACTCTATTTATAGAGTTTTGAGATAACAGTCAAATAGTTACCCTGATTAGCGCACACTTGCAATTGGCGCACTATTATCCATTTGTGCGAATGGTTGGTTTACTGCTTGGGACACGTGACATTCGGTGAGAGAGATGCACTTGGTCATAGGCAGTGTCACGTGCACACTTTGAGATTAGTGGCATGTACGCCACGTCATTTAACTGCTTCTGGATGAAAATTAATCAAATGGCGCCGACTGATAAGTGGCACTTGGCGCAATTTGCTGATTGGCGCCATATGCTTTATATAGAATTTGTAGGAAGTGATTACCCTGCGCCAAATGATAAATAGCACGAGGCAGTTGTCAGTCATTATGATAAATCTGACACAATCTTCTCGAGCGCCGCGCGCTCGGGATTCAAAAAGATTTTTTCGACTGACGTGTGTCAGTCATTATGACTAGCGCCTGAACTTCTCGAGGAAGCTTGCCACATGGCAGCTGTTTGAAAAAAAGTTTGAGTTCTACAAACTAAGAAAGAAAGAAAGTATAAGAGTACAATAATTTCTGGAGAACTACAACTATAGGAATCTGATCAGAAGACGATCAATTTATCCCTTGGACGATGTGATATTGAAGACACAAGCCTTGGAGAATGCAGCAGCAATTTAGCAGGAGATTATGATCATTAGTGATACTTGAGAACTGATTTGAAACTCTATTTATAGAGTTATGAAATAATTATTTTTGAGTTGTGCGTACTTCAGTTGCGTGCCTTCTATCCAGTTGCACGAACGGTTACTTGAACTGCTGGAAACGTGTGGCATTCTGTGAGTGAAATACATGGTCGTGGGTAGTGTAGTGGATACGTTCTTCAAAATTAGTGGCATGCGTGCCACGTCAACATATTTCTGAATAAAAGTTGATCGGGTGGCGCCAATACTCTAGGTGGTGCGAGCACGCAACTTGACGTTTGGTGCCTTTGACTGGGTCTTCTGTGCTATGATGATTGATCCTCGCGCTTCTTGATAACTTACACGAGCTAGCTGTCAGCATTAATTGCATGCTCACAAAATCTCCTCGAGTACCGCATTGTACGAGATTCGAATGGATTTTCTTCAACTGACGAGCTATCAGTAATGATGGCAGCCTTTACAGCTTCTCGAGGATGCCTGCCATGTGGAGCTCGCGCACCCTGGCTTAGGTGCAACCTGAGACTGGCGCAACTAGTGATCAAGCTACTTGATGATGGCGCCTTGTTGAGAGGGGCGCCCATTGATTTTTAGGTTTCTACAAGACCCCCTTCAAAGTTTTCAAAGTTTGAAAGATTTCAAAATTTGAAATACTTTGAATTAGAAAATTTTGACATGAGTTGTGCCAGTCAATGTTTAACAAATCCGCGTTTTGAGCACAAGTTGTGTAACAGTTTTAAAAACCCTTTAGGCTATAAATAACTATTCAAAGAGGAATTTTAACTTTTTACTGAAAGTTATTTTTCTCAAACCCTTCATCTTCTTCCTTCTAACTCCGAAGCTCCTCCGACGATCGTCAATGGCACAAAGAAGTCCGCCGCCGATAAGCAAAGGCCATTGCTGGGCCTTCATCGCGTACATTACCGCCGAGGGCGCCTCGCTATGCGCCTCCATCATCGAGAGCTGAACAAGCCAACCCACTTCTCGAAGGTGATCTTCATAGAACAAATCGACCATCACTTAGGCGCCAGTGAACAAAGAAATCTACTATGCCAGAGTCGATCATCTCTTTTTAGAACTCTGATTGATCTGCGCACTCTGTAACGTGTGCCTCCTCTTTTTAGAGTATAGGCACATACTTATTACTCGCGTCTCCTCTTTTTAGAGTGTTGCTACGTCAAAATACACTATTTATTTTTACGAAAGTGTGTGCGATTTTCGAACTTATGCCTTCTGAACTTGCGCGAATGCACACTTCAAAGATGCACTTCGAGTTTGCACTAGGCGCAACTTGATAACTTGCGCAATGTAGAACTTAAGTTTATATCAGTCTTGAGCTTTATTAGGCGCACTCTGTAGGCTTGTGCAACATAGAATCGTGCGCAACCTAGATTATATGTTTTAGATGCTCATGCAACCTATGACCTCGTGCACCCTGATTTAAATTTATATACTGTTGTATAGACTTTATAATTGATCTTTTACTCTCTTTTTTGCAGTCGATCTCAGAGAAGACCCTGATGCTGAAAGATATGCTTCTGCCTTCAATGTCAGAATACCGAGAAGACTTATCCCACGTATAGTATCCTCAATATGATCTTTCTGAGTCCCGAAGGGCTATGCTCGCACTGAAGAGAACCCCACCTTATTATGCTTGATGAACGGTGAACCTTTGGAAAGTCTGGACAATGTCGTTCATAAGAAGCCAGCTTTCTTGTTTGGAGAGGTGATCAAGAAGATGTCCCAAAGCGAAGAGAGAAGGCAGATTTTATCAATGCAGGGACAAAATCATGTACCTCACAGAAATATCGAGACACATGTCCTATCTCGATATGTATTATCCAGTTATCCCCGACGTAGGTGTGGGATCTGACCCCGATTCAACAGGCTAGAGTTGGAAAGATATGCTACAGATTGGGTCATAGAACAAGGATTTTTTATAGCACTTCAGATAGATACAGTTCCTATCTGAGAGTTTTGAGACCAAGCTGTATACCTCCTGAAGATTCATCAATCCTGTTTTTGTCAGGGTACCTATTTTTGCAAACATATTTGTGAAGGCTGAGGGAAGATACCCAGACCAAACCATGTGCTTAACAGGCTTAGTGAACCCTGACATGAAATGCTGGAACAGTGTAGTGGTTTGGGTTTTGGACCATTTTAAGGATAAACTCTTCGAACTATAGCCCTATAATCCGATCTGGAACACTGCGCACGGCTTTCATCCGAATGCTTAATGTTTTTGGCTTTAGTTGAAAGATAAAATGAGAGGACCGTACCATCATGACTCCTCACAGAGAAATTGGCTTCACATCATGAAATAAAGTATCTTTCACATTTGCCAATGGGTGAAAACCCATATGAAGAATATGTGCCCACAAATGAGAAACTGGATACTATATCAGCAGAGAACCCTCGGATGGTGGCTGTGTTTGAAGAGTTGTTACGCCACTATATGATCTGTTCCCTTTACAACAAGAATGCTTCCAAAGGGACTTGCTACACCACCAAATGGCTGCCATACTTGTTTCTGGGGCATGTTCATGAAGAGAAGATCGTCGAGAGTCAAGCTTGTGATCCTTGTTTCTTAAACCACTCAGCCGCAGCGATGTAGAAAAATTGATAAAAAAATTTAAGCATTACGATAACATCCTGGATGTAGATTGGTACCCATTCACTGCTGGTGCCCCAATCAAAATTTATCTTAGATAAGGTTACAGACCCATGTCTCGAGAAGCCCAGCTGGCGGGTTTCCTTTCTTTATGTCTACGGCGATTTGTGATACCCGAAGCCAGTGCCGTCGATCGATTCCATTGAGGTGTGCTATTTGTCACAGTGTGTCTAGTGTTCGGCTACAAGATGGATCTTCTCTCGGCGATGACCTGCCGCTTGAACGCAAGCTTGCATTCTTTCGTTAACACCATGGTGTACGATAAGAAATCTCGGGACAACTTCCCTCGTACCGAAATGCCGTACATATATCTATTTGGGTGGTTACTATTGTACTACCCTGACTTGATGGACCCCGATATGGGTAAAGTCGGAGGCGATTTTATCAGACGTTATTCCAATGCTCGATGGAATATAAATGCACTGTCAGAATGCCGAAAGCTTTGAACCAAGGTCTGGATGGAGTTTTAATGTGTTTCTCCTCCTCCAGGATATAAAAATCTCCCTCCACAACTCATGGATCTAGAAGCAGCATCTCTCCGTCTATCTTCTGCTGAGTTCACATGATTGAAGACGATCTGGCCATCACATCTAGTGTACCAGTTTGAGGCGAGTGCTTTTTGGAATCGTACTTACCAAGCCGATTTGTTCGATAGTTCGGCTATGATCAACTGCACGTGGGTAATGACACCACCAGTTTACAGGCTAAGGATTACCTAATAGATGGTGCCAGGGCTTAGAGATATTACAATGCAAGAGGCACCAAGGCCATATTCTCGATGTCGAATGTCTCCCAGATAGGCCCGCGTATGTTAATACATACATGAATTTTTATACTTCGGCAACACCTTTACTGAAACCTTCCACCTGGCTGACAGTTTTGCTAGTGATAAATGTTCAAGAGCTGGAGTTCGTACTGCACAATCCTTCAGAGATGAAGAGAATCACGAACCCGCTGACGAACCTCTGGAATCCTCTCTCGTAGGCTTCTATGACGAAGTCACAATCCACTAGATGTGTCACTGAAGATACGGAAGGAGAATTCCCTTGCAAAGGGACTTGCAAAGAAAAGAAAACTGGTGAATCATCTGCTCCTTCGTACCCTAGTGATCTCCCTTCTTCTTCTAAGGCTACAGGGAAGAAAAAGAGGAAGTCCACGTTGGCTATTACTGAACAGCCCACCACCAGGACAACGCGATCTCAGTCAAAGCAAATACATATTGGGGCATCCCCTGGAGGAGAGAGGCAACTCCTTCTTCAGTTCAAGAAGCAACCGAACTGTCCAAGAAGAGGTGACCAGGGTTCCTATTATAATATAACCATGATGAGATTGAAGAAGAACCTGTGGCACCTTTGCTGCGAAGGCCAGAAGGAAATTGATGGTGACTCAAGAGGATCGTTAAGAAATTAATGCTTCACCCACTCCTTCCAGACCAAGATAATCTTCGAGTCGACCTGATACATCATTACCCTCGCAGAAAGATCTGCCACCTCAAAAAGGTAATCTTTGGTACTTTTTAAGTATAATCATGATTTGAATAATATATTGAGATTATTCTTTTTCATCTGCAGAGCCAATAGTAATCAACACTCCAGACTTAGTCACTACAGAGGAGATCCTAGGATACAGGGTTATGTAATTGACTGTTCTTGTGTCTGCACTGGCTGCAGCAGGAGTAATGCTGTCATCTCCAACTCCCGAAGTCCCAGAGCCCGCACTTCTTAAGAAGGAGATGCATCCTATAGAATCTCAAGCCGAGGTTGCAGATCCTTGGCTGCTCAAACTTCTACTCTTTCTCATAAAGATCGAGAGAAATAATATCAGCCCTCGAAGGTTGTGACTACGGCGATGTCTCAATCAGAGATGATTCCACGAGCGCGTCGCTGAGGAGAGCAAGCATCAGTGGAAGTCCCTCTAAACCAAACTACCGACCGAAGAAGGACATACTACTGTTGAGGGTGGAAGCACCCCGTTATTGAAAAGGGGCTTCCAAGTCCAAGAACTGATGAGCCTAAAAACAACGACAATTCTGATAATCATGAAAGAATGAATAAAAATCAACTATGGTTCCTGAAGATGTTGGGATCGATGAAAATCCCAACACTGATACGGAGACTCAAACCCCTACCAACAAAGCTTTTGAGGTCAAGGATGTAGAAGCGATTACCCCAACTGAACAAGCAAAATCAGGGTCGGAAGCAGTCGTTTCCTATCAGTCTCCGAAGCTGAAGTAGTCAGGTAACCGTGTCTGAAACTACCTTGGCCAGGCACCGCTCAGATCTGTACCTGCCCTGTGAGAGCCCATACATATTGCCAAGATCAGGTAAATTTTTGACTTTTATTTACCTTAATTCCTTTAATGATGTATAATGACTGTGTATCTTGATTACAATAGGTCCTGTAGGGACGCTTGTAACAGCTGCATCGACCACATTCAGTTTTAGCTCGACCATGGTTCCCCTGGATATGGGGATCCAAACTGGAGAGGAAAGTTCTTCCATGATGCCAGTACTGGGTCTCCTGGTGCACAATCTATAATTTCTCTAACTTGCAGAAGTAAGAATTTAAACAGAAGTGGCTACTCTGGGTATCTCAGACGATGAACAGAACTGTCGAAGCTTATACTAATGCTTCTTCACTTCTCTGAAACCTCTAATTCAAATGGTCATGGAAAAGGACCAACCTTATGAGTCAGTAAGGGGCCCTTCCTCCTTCATCATTTGAGCTATCCGTAAGATCGGTGATCTGGACAGAGTCAACTATTTAGATCATATTTTCAATGAGCTTGAAGAATCCATCAAGTCTTATAAAGATCTAACAAGAAAACATCTAAAACTCGTAGATGCTGAATGCGAGGCGATGGCTTGTGAGGCTGCAAGATGACAGATTTTGAAGCTTCTGTGGTAGCTTTCTCAAGCGCTTGCAGAGTTGGAAGCTTGCATTATCGAGACAACTTCTTCAGTTGAGCGTCATAAGACTAAAGCTACAGAAAAAGAGAAAGAAGCTACTGGATGTCAAGCTTACCACCGAAATTTAGAATTTGAAATGGCCCAGCTCCAAGAAGCACTCAAAGTCGCTCGACGACGTAAAGAGGAGGTATTAAAATGCATTAAATTGATGCGAGCCAATTAGATGACCTGAGGAGACAACGGGATGCACTTATCCAAACTGAAGGTACAGAACTGGAACGTCGAGCTGACTCGCTGCAACCATTTGATCCAGAGTCTGGGAGAGGTCTCTAGCTAGGCAGAGGGTACTCGACACTAGAATAGAGAGATGAGATCGAAGAGACTGATTGCTGATCTCAGTATCCAACCTCTCCAATAAAATGTTCACAATAACTTTATCCTTTTGTTATATTTTATAGATGTATTTTAGATATTTGAATGATCAATAAAAGTTAACAATCTTTTTGTGGTTCCATTACTCATTACATATCCGTGATAGACATAAGTAATAGATGAAAACAAGAGTATGTTCAGAGTACCGGACATGAAATATCTCCTTAGAAAATAACAATACTATTATATCTGTACAGAGGTATGTGGACGTGACAGAATATAATTCTCAAACATTGTTTTCAAAATATAATTTACCAGAGGTAATGTGGACGTAATAGGTCGCTGATGTAGATAATAGAATTCAGAGGTAATTGGACGTGAATTCATGTATCCATTGATTATCTTCGAATCAGCTAGGATTCAAAAAGAAGATATCTTTTAAAACGACTGGGTTCCAAAAGAATGATTATTTATGATCAGGTGTGTGTGATATAGATATACTCCACTGGGAATTTTAAGGGTTTATCAGAAGAGTGTAGGATCGTTGAGCACTTCTAGAGGGGGGTGAATAGAGTGCGTGTGTGCAGCGGAAATAAAATCACCAATTAAAAATTAAACTATGGCAATGATGTAAGAGCAGTAAATAAAGATGGAGAATCAAACTCAGTAACACAGCGATGTATATGGTATCCTCTGAGAGGACTAATCCAGTCTGAGTACTCTTGCTCGATGTTAACCACTAAAGGCACAAGCTTTAACTGAGTGCTTGCAACTCTTACACCACCGTGCTTGTTGACGAGTGCATGACCAACTCCAACACACACCGTGCTTGTGACGAGCGCACGACAGCTCCACAACGAGAATTGTTGTTGAAACTTGACGACCTCTTTACAACTCTGAATAACCAAAAGACTTCTAAATCAAATCTGCTAGTACTGGATTTTTGCTAAGAGAAGTATAGGTGAGATTTGAAATTTTAGATCACTAGAAAATACTTGAGATGAATAGAGAAGAGAATGAAGAATGAATTGATGTTATGAAATGAAAAGTTCTTCTCTATTTATAGGGTGTTTCACAACCGAACTCGGGCAGAACTGGACAGAGTTCGGATGCAAATATCTCGCAAATAGACGTTGCTCGCAGATTTGGAGGAAACTGAAGTTTGAATACAAACTGACCGAACTCGGTCAGAGTTCGGGCCGAACTCGGCTCGGAGTTCTGTCAGGAGATATAATAAATTCTTTTGAAAAAACAGTTTAAAACATGTTTTTGGTAATTTGTAAAATCATTTGAAAAGGAATATTTTCGAATATATTTTTGAAATATTTGTAATCGAAATATGAAGGGTAAAATAGGTTTAGAGAAGGAGAATAATTTTAACCCTAAGCCAGTAATACCATACTTGATTTTACAAGGAAATTTCTAGACTCAATAAAGTGAAAAAATACAGAATAAAAGTAGAAAAGAGTCTTCAGAATTTTTGATGACTTGACGCTTGGATTTATGCAGTACATCGTCCGTTGAATAAGATTTCATGTATCCTGAAATAGTTAGCAGCATTTTCTATTTTTGTGTATGGACTAAAGTATAAGTTGATTATCGAAATCGGTGTGACCATGGAATGGGCCACAAAGAGTGTATAAAAGACAATAAGTAATATTTTTTTTTGAGTATGTACAAGATTTCAGAGGATATCTTATATTTCTTCAGACATAGTATTTTTTAAAGAATTTGCCTTTGATAGACATCATAGCGACTCGGACATCTATTTGGTCAGTTGATAAGCTTCGTTCGAGAAAACCTTGCTTACAACATAGGGACCTTCCTATTTTGCTTCGAATTTGCCCTTACTCATGTGTGTCAAATCATAGGTCGTCTGACTGTAAGGACTAATTCACCTTTTTGGAATGCTCGTACTTTGACTTTACGATTGAAAGCTTTTTAGATGCGAGCCTTGATATAGCTCGATATGGGTTGAGCTAATAGCCCATTTTTTGTCAAGTGCTTCAAGCTCCTGAAGTCGAATACGATCATTGTTTTTTATTGTGAGCTCATTGGCAATTGCAATCCTTAAGGGGGATTTGAATTTTCAATGGTAGGACAGCTTCGCATCCAAACACCAAGGAGAAAGGTGTGCAACCAGATGCAGTACGTATAGTAGTATGATAAGTCCATAGACATTCTCCAAGATTTTTACTCCAGTTTCTCTTATTAGTAGAATCAAATTTTTTGATAAGCTTGATGATAGTTTTGTTGAATGTTTTAGCTAGACCGTTAGCTGCAGGATTGTAGGCCGTGAAAGCAATATTGTTGATTCTGTTGTCATCACAAAATCGAGTAAACTTTTGACTGATGAATTGAGATCTATTATCATGAATGATTCGTCGAGGAATATCGAATCTGTATATCACATGATGTTTGATGAAGTTGATGACGCTGCTGGTCTTGAATTCAGATAAAGGTATGGATTCCTCCCATTTCGAGAAGTAATCGGTTATAGCTAATATAAACCGATGTCTACTAGATCATGGTGGATTGATAGGACCAATGACATCCATGTCCTAAGCTTCAAAGGGCTATGATACGACAGTCGGGTGAAGGAACTCTGACTGTTGATGGATGAAATCTGCATGAATTTGACAGCTTGGCATTTCCTTGCATATTCAATGGTATCTGATACCATAGTGGGCCAGTAGTAGACCATACGTCGGATATGATCCTGTAACTTAGGACTGGGCTGATAAGAGCCACATACACCATCGTGACATTTACGTAGTATTTATTTTGCTACATCTCCCGCAAGACAGCATAAGAGTAGACCATCAAATGTCCGTCGATAGAGGGTCTTGGAGGTGTGATTGTAATAAAACCGGAGTGATCGCCTACGAATTGTTGAAGTTTCCTTAGGATCTATAGATAAATATCATGTACCACGAAGTCGATGAAAGGAGCTCTCCAGTCTTCACTAATGACATTGATTTCAGTTGAATTGTTGAACTTAATATTTGAGTTATTCTCGATGCAAAATAACTCTCTATTAGTGATGTCAATCATCTGTTGCCTTCTCACTAAGATTGCTAATACGGCTGCCAGATTAGCCAATGCATCAGCCACCGTATTGCATGCCCGACGTACATATTCAATGAAGAAGCTCTTGAATGATGTAGCCAATCTAACTGCCGCTTCATGATATGGGACGATATCCTGGTGCCGAACTTCATACGTGCCCCTAACCTGATTGACGATCAGTTTAGAGACTCCATATACTTCAAGATATTTAATATCCAATTGTTTAGCCAATTGGAGACCAATGAGCAGAGTGTTGTATTCAGCCATGTTGGTGGAACATGACTCGTCTAAAGAATAAGCTCTTTGAATAGCTAATCCTTCTGGCGATACAAGAACGATTCCAACTCCAGCGACAATGGCACCTTTTGGTCCGATTCTGGATGCACCGTCAAAGAATAGACGTGAGGCAAGAATTTTTTTTGAAATCATGTTGGATTCCAAAGTTTCGTCCGGATTATCGTCATAGAGCCTAGACGTTTTCGGAATTGGATGAGCCGCGAGGAAGTCAGCTAAGGCTTGACCTTTCGAAGACTTTTGTGGGACATAGACCATATCATATTGTGCTAACAATATGGTCCATGTTGTAAGTCTGGAATTGAGTGTACTGGGCTTTTTCATCAAGATCCGGAGAGGGTTAACTTTGGAGATAACATAAATGGTCTGTCCTGTGATATAGTGTCACGACCCGCACCCTAGAGTTAGGGCACGAGAACGTAACAACGCCCAGCCTACGCCGCAGTGTCGACGGTAGAACGCTGTCCTAGGTCTCAATACATCTAACAGTATAAGACTAAACAGTTTATACTCCCCGAATGGGGGTGACATAGCAGAATGTAAACTCAATCACATCTAAGGTAGAGCATAAAGGAAGATAGATAAAACAAAAATCGAAAAGAGATACAACAGATAGAAGTCTAAGTGTCTAAGATACAAACTCAGAATACATCTCAAAACCCAAATACAGTAATCCATAAATACAACTCAAGATGACTGAAAATAAACTATAAGCAAAAACCTTAGCTATCTATGCAACCTCTACTGTCTCATCTAGGCTAGCAGGCAACCTCCAGGCTATCTGTAAAATTTATCAATAGGTCCAGTCAGGACAGGAGCGAGCACATTACATCTCAACAGTTCATAGCAGGTTAGAAAATATAATCATGCAGTAAAGTAAGAAACAGGTACTGAAAGAAATACTGTATGTAAACAGAGAGAGCTGTAATAGAAATATCTACTATAAATAGAGAACTAACATGTGGCTAGTGAGTCAGAGTACAATATGAACATGTAAATGGCCTGGAATGATTCTGTGAAGACACTACGGAATGATTCTAAGAAGATACTACTGGTGTATTATTCACATATCCACTTCTACTCCTCCGTACCCCCAATCAATACACAAGGATCCAGCCAGGTTATGTTATGATTCCATGCACGGCCCCCAAAGGGTGATACATGGATGTCCCATAAATGGGGATTCTGGGGTTACCCAATAGTGTAAGATTCAAGAGACTCTGTGATCATGAGGGTACATGTCACAAGAAGCATAGTGATACGCCATGTAAGTGAAACGCACAGAACATAAAGTACCCGATGCTCCCTAAGGATAACATTTCAAGAAAGGATCCATATAGTACCAATTCGTGTGACCATCGTGACAGTACAAGTAAAGTAATCTACTGCAGAAAATAATTCTAAGCAGGATATGAAATGATCAGAGAATGTACTCGCCTGATATCTGAATGTCCAAGGTAAAGATACTGTCCGAGGAGAGGTGTCTGGCTCCTAATTAGAATAGCACAAGTCACAACATGTCCAGAAGGGTAATATAAAGCACTACAATGCATTCTACATGAATCTAGGTCAAACTAGGCCAAAGTCAACCCTTGGTCAACTCTGGTCAACTGCACTAGTCAAACTAGGTCAAACTAGGTCATGTCCTAACCCAGCAAGTCTTACTAGGCCTAACCAAGACTATCCTAGCAAGCACACATCAATACAAGGCTATACAAGCCAACATACACCCAACTCTATATAGCATGCAATTATTCAATACTCAAATAGGCAAGAATTCACATTGGATACACACTAGGTAATCTATTACTTTAAGCTATATGTCTACACATATATACACATGCATATATTGGTATTCAATATTAGGTCTATAATTATGGCATTTCAAATGGTTATTAAACTTATATATTACAACACAATATGCTAACATATATATAATATACATACATAGCTAAGTTAACTATATTCATAAATACTTATTTAAGAGGCTATGTGTGTGTATGTGAACATGACAAAGGGGCAAGTGAGGGTTAAATGGGCATACATAGTGTATACATATCAAAGAGTGTCAAAGTGTAAGTGAACAATGTGTCAAGTGTGATAGTGTCAACATAGTGTAAGGGGGTACATGAGGTAATATAGGATTTATGTTAACATAGAACATTATCTCTCATTAACTTGTATATTACATACATTACATCTATTATTACATTACATTCATGCTTGCATTCATTCATCATTCATTTATTCTCTTGCACCACTATATGTACCATACATTACATACTATGGAACCTACATATTCATTACAAGCCATACTTTTACATGCTTATATTAGATAGATACTTACACCTCATCATCATTTATTTAACCATTTACTCATGCTTGCATTCTCTATTTAATTACATAATGTATATACATTAACATGGGTTAAAATCAAATAGAACATTATATTACACATAAGGGTGCACAAAATACATATGCCGAATAGTAACTCCTACTAATAATCAATAATGTACCGTTTCAGCATGAATTTAAAATCTAGGATTAAAGTGTTATAGATCTATGTGTTAGCTTTCCGAAACTTTAAACGGATCGCGTTTTCATTTCCAGAAACTCCCGGAATCGCGAAAACATCGAGAACGCATTTGTCTTTCGTACAGCTGACACTCAAATAATTCTCCAGAAAGTTACAGAAAGAATTAAGCCTATTAATACATGTTTTTGGAAAGCTAAATTTCATACGCTTCTTTTAAAAAAATGGGAGATTAAACCGAGCTTTGAGCTAGAAGTTATGACATTTCTAAGTTAGGGCTGAAATTAAAAACGTGGATAAAAATCATGACGGATTTAGGTAGTTTGAGACAAAAGAACACAAGTATATAACATAATATATCAAGAACTCACTCTACACTAATATATATATATGACACTATAGAATACATCTCCAATACAAAAATATGAGATTAAACGTGTAATAATTCATTCATACATAACAACAACACATAGTGTGTCCAAATTTGGAATTTTTCTACATGGACACAACCACAACACAAAGGACACTCCTATGACCTCCAAATGGACACGAAATGGACACAAATGGAGATACAACCATGGGGGTCATTCCTATGGGTTCAAAATAGACCTATATGCATGAGAAAATAAAAGGAGAAGGGATTTATACCTCCCGGTAGATCGAATCGAAGAAAAGTCTTCCCGGAGCGACACCGACACGTAGAGATTCCAAAAGGACACGAACGAGCTCCGAATCCTCCCAAACTTGGGTAGCTTCCTCCTTGGCTAGAATGAAGAAGGAAAGAAGAAGATTTGCTCGTGAAATGGAAGGATTTGGTGGAAAAATTTCTAGGGATTGCTCTCTAGGAATTTGGGGAAGAATAAGAGAGAGAGTGTGGATGAGAATAAAAAATGAACTTGAGCCTATCCTCTCCCAAAGTGGCTGGCCATATGGGGCTATTTGTCCTATTATGTAAGGTCCAAAATGCCCCCACTAACCTATTCTATGAGTATTAGGAAAGGGCTAATTGGTTGGGGCTAAATTAGTCATTCTAAAGTCTCTAATCACACTAACCTTATCCATAATAATTAGTCTAACCTCTAACTAAAAATTTCTATCATGTGGACTAAAATTAATATCATATGGGCCATGCCTAACTAGTGTGTGGGTCCCACTAGAGTCAAACTACCCACGGGTCCCTGTTTCAAGTCGGATTGAGTTGAAATTCGAATCCGACTCAAATAACCCCAAAATAATATCATAAATAATAAAATAATATCAAAATAATTCAAAGAGGTCAAATGCAAAAATATTCTTAGGCCAAAAATGATATTAAAATATCATAATCACATGGTTAGGCTCTAGGTCAAACAGTCTCTAGGGTTTCACTAGCAAAACGTCAAAACCACAAGTCATTGATTTAAATAATTTTTAAATGATTTAAAATCACCAAAATCATATCATGAATTAAATAAAATTATTAAAATAATTAAAACACAAAATTTTAAAATTATCCTCATTTGGGAAACTGGTGCTACAACTCTACCCACCTGTAACTCCACTTTCCTGTTTTCCTAAATAAAATTCAAAATTATTTTTATACTTATTTTTAATTGGGAAACATTTTTAAGGGAATTACAATTTTGACATTTTAACAATTAAAAGTTGTGTAACAACTTTTACATTGTTTTCTTAAATTAAAAACTGTTTTTAAAATGAATTATGTAAATATGAAGCAGCAGAGGGCTTATTTGTAAATATTCCTATTATATTTTCGTTGCGGGCAATTATTCAAAAGGGGGGGGTTTTTGCAAAATGACCTTTTGGCGGAGGGACTTATTTGCAAAGTTTCCTTTCGTTTTATTTAAAACGAACCGTTGGTTGGAGAGAGAGACAGCCATTCATTACTCTCTCCACGCTTCTTCTCGAGACTTCCACCCCCTCTTCTCGAGTCATCGCTCTTCTCGAGTCCTTCGCCGACTCCTCGGGTTCCCAGCTCCGACGACCTTGGCGACTCCGATGGCGATGATGACGATGGCGACGACGATGATGAAGACGGTGGCTCTGGTGGCGTAGATCTGAGGGAGCGCGGCGACTTCCATGCTGATGGCGACTTCGTCCCTGTTGAAGCCGACGACCCCGATGATGATGGCTTTGACGGTGGCGACTGAGGGAGCTGAGCAGTGACTCGAGCTCGTCTTCTTCCTGTCTTCTTCCTGTCTTCTTCCTGACTTCTTCCTCGACGAGCTTGGCTTCGACTTCCAGAAGGTAAACCCTAACCCTAACCCTAACCCTAAGTTCTATTGTTGGTCAGATCTAAGTCAGATCTATGGCCTAGGCTCTGAGATCTTTGATCGGTGACGAGATCTAGGGTTCTGTGGTTGTGTGAGATCGATGATGTTGTCTTTCTCTTTGAACAGTTCTAACTGTTCAGATCCGTTGGATCTAGGGTTTCTGTGGTCTGATCTTGTAGATCGACCCTTGCATGTGGTTATTTTGGGTTGCATGTTTAGATCTGTGATGTTTTAGTTGATTCTTTGAGATCATTTGATCTGTGACTATTCTGTGGTTGTGTTATTATTTTTCTGAGGAGTTTTACTCCAGATCTGGTAGTGGTTCCAGATCTGTTGAGAGTGGGTTTTTCGTTGGTGATTTCTGTAGAAATCCAGAGGATCTATTTCCTTTTGCTTACTGTCGGTTGGCTTAGACCTAACGGACCAGTGGTGACTCTAGGGTTGCTCGGTTCGTTAGATCTAGAATGGGTTTTGTTTTGGACAGTTTCATTATTCATTTCTATGTGGATTTTGTGGATAGATCTGAGGTTCTGGATCATTCTTTTGATGAACTGAGATCTTGTGTCTAAACACTTTAGTGTCTGACACTGCATGCATGCCATAATTGGGATATGATGTTAGTTCCTTTTGATGAACTGAGATCTCAGTCGGATACTCTCGTGTCCGACACTGCATGAATATTTATGGATTTTAATTGATGACTTCTTTTCTTTTTCTGTTATTTGTTGCCGAGGGATTTTCTGGTGTTGGATTTCTGTCCCGACTGGACTGTGGACTGTACCTACCTGTTCGTATCCGATGTTCGTGTCGGATACGAAGTGGCGCGGATTTGTGGCTAGAACATTGCTGGACTTGCTGTAGCCGTGTCCTCTTTCCCGTGTCCGACGTGCGTGTTGGACACCAAGGAGATGATGTGACCCCTGACCTGACGTGACTGGCTTTGAACTTCGGGCCTGACCGGCGGTGGACTTTGGCAGTTTGTGGTTTTATTTGATGGGCCGGGTTGGTGTTTATTCAGTGGGCTTTTTCTGTATATTCTTTGTGGGCTGTAGTATGGGCTGGGCCATACTGTTATGTTGTAATATTATTTTATTAATTGGGCTGGATGACTGTAATTAATTATGGGTGGGCTGGTTGGCTGGCCATGTTGGGCCGGGCTTATATACTGTTGTAGTTGATTGGGCTGGTTAGAAGTTGGGTCTGAAACTGATCGTTGGTCTGGGGTAAGTGGGCCGAGTGACTGTGTTGGTCTGGGGTAAGTGGGCCGAGTGACTGTGTTGGTCTGTGGACTTGCTTTTGGGGCAGAACTGTCTGTAGTAAATTTTTGTAAAACCTTTTTCAAATAAATAAAAATGTTATTTTCTAAAAATTGCTGTGAGTTGATGGAAACATCCTCGTAAGACCAATTTTTATAATTAAAATCAATTAGTTGACTTTTCTTTATTTACTGCTGTAAATAACTGTTAAAACCAAGTTTATAAAATAAACCACTTTATATAAGTTGCAAATGCTAAAATGAGTTTTTGAAGTATAAACTTATAAAACTCTTAGTGTTAAACACGTAAAACCAATGGTTGTGTTTAACATTGATTTTCCCAAAGAGAACAAGTAGTTAGTAATTAGAACTAGTGTAATGTAACTTGTGAGACTCCAAATAAGACTATCTTATTTGGGAAGAAACAAGATAAGATTTAGTTCTTTAATTAACCTAGAAACAACTAGTTTAGTTATTAACCAACTTGTACATCACTATTGTTAACAGGAGAACATCCAGCTAGATTGTCTACCATATTGCTGGAGCCAGGCAAGTACATTCTATGGTCTTGTGCATTTCATTATCTTCCTGTACTTTCTTGAGTGACACAATTGCAACACGACATGTTCTTTCTGGTACTCTGGTTCTCTTGTGCTTATTACTTGTATCTGGGGAGGGGAAATATGCTTTCTATGTGACCAATCCCAAATATCAACTCAGGTGTGTTTTAGCTTAGACCTCGCATCGTGCACGCGGGTTCTAAGTCACCATTCATGTGCTTTCAGGTGCTTTCATGTGCTTACCCTAGCCGGTCACATAGTTAGTTATATTTCAAATGCATTTACACATATTCAGGAGATTATCTTGTGCTTATTTCCTGTGCTTCCATGTTCTTTCATGTTCTAACATTTCATGTACTTTCATGTTCTTACATACCATGTTTATTTATATTTCCTGTACTTTCCATGTTCTCTTGTACTTCATTTCATGATGTCTTGTTCATTACCTAGAATTGTACTTTGCTCCGCTCCTGACTGGATATGTTATGATAGGTGAGATGGAGGCTTTATGTGACACATACTATGGGCAGGATACTGCTTTCCTTGAGCCAGCTGGAGCTGCTTGTGACATAGAGGCTGCAGAAGCCTAGTTATCTTCCATTTAGTTGTCTTTCCTGCTTTTGAGACTTTAGTCAGACTTTAGTTACATTTTCTGGATGAATGTAATAATAAAATGCTTAGACATGTATTTGAATATTCTGGGATCGTTTATAGATGCTGTGATTCTCTATCTTTCATGTTTACCTGGTTAGTTTTCCCTAGTTGATACAGCTTACTTCATTGTGTCTAGCAATGAAGGCTGGGCGTGTCCGACTCGTGTCCGATTATTCGGGAGCGGGTCGTGACATGTTTTTAGTGGTGGCCCATACAGGTCTATCCTAATGGTACCTAGGTCTTAGCGTACTATTGGGGGACTTGATTACACTAGGGAAACTTGATCACAGCATAGGAAAATCGGGAAATAAGGGTATATCAGGTTATTCATGATCTTCAGGTGATTTATTATTATAAAACATTGTTTGATAGGTTTTAGGGTTTGTCGTTCAACGAAGTTTTCTTTTTATGCAGGATGGTGGCTACAAGGAAGACCGCAGACCAGTCCGGAGTTGCAGGCACTTCTGGAGTTGCAGGCGATGCAGAGCAGGCAGCAGCACCAGCACCAGGCATTCAGGCAGAACCGCTTCCGACAGCACCTCCCATCTTTCCAGCACTGCCGCCGACGATGATGTTTGACGGTAACCAGTGATGGCGATGTTTCAGCAGTTTTGGAGGCTCAGAACCACCAGGCTGCTCAGTTTCGCGAGACCCAGAACCAGCAGGCCACGCAGTTCCGAGCTACTGTCGTTGACGCGCTGAGGACCAGGGAGCCGATAGCACCAGCACCAGCACCAGTAGCACCTCCAGCACCGCGAGGACCGAGACCTGGGACAGCGAAGGAGTACCAGCACCTTAGCCCGATGGACTTCTGGGGCGACGAGGGGATCATCTACGATGATGGCTGGAGAATGCAGAGAGGACCTTGACCATGGCGAACATTCCAGAGGACCAGAAGGTGTCAGTGGCAGCATGCGACTCTTGACTTGGCGAGAGCTTGGTACGGGAGGACCCCCAGTTGACGGAGCCCCGAGTGTCTGGACAGTTTTCAAAACACTGTTCAAGGAAATTCTTCCCAGAGGTGGAGCGTGATGAGTTGAGGATGCAGTTCGAGGCGCTGCAGCAGGGGACGATGACGGTGGCGCAGTACACTTCGGAGTTCACCAGACTCAGCAGATTCGCTGAGAGGCTAGTTAAGGATCCGGAGGACAGAGCATGGAGATACAAGAAGGGTCTCAACAGGGAGCTACGACAGGCGGTGGCGATTAGCCAGGCGACTACCTACTCCAGCATCCTTAAGATCGCCCAGGCAGTGGAGAAGGAGACGGACCCGAAGCTGAAGAGGGACCGAGAGGTGGGCAGCAGCAGCTTCCAGGCACCAGCGAAGAGGGTTCAGACTCAGATCCAGACGAGGCCGCCCCAGCAGCAGCAGCATCACCGACAGGCCAGAGCTCCAGCACATCAGCATCAGAGACAGCATCTGGCGATCAGTTGTGCATTTTGTCATCGCCCTGGACACCACATCGACGAGTGCCGCAAGAGGTTGGGACTTTGCCTCTTTTGCGGATCGGATGCACACCAGATGAGGGACTGCGCACAGGCTACAGCCAGACTAGCAGGAGGACGAGGAGGAGGACCACCAGCTGCACCACCCAGAGCATTACCTGCACCACCCAGAGAGGAGGAGCTTTGCCACCCCAGCAGCAGAGGTTTGCACACATCAGCAGCAGCAGAGAGGAGGAGCTCAGCAGGGACGTGCTTACGTCATGGCTGCAGTTGAGGAGGACGAGGCAGTGCCAGATGTGATCACAGGTTCTATATTCTTACATTCTTTCCCTGCCATTGCATTGTTTGATTCTGGAGCTACACATAGCTTCGTATCATATGAGTTTCTGCATAGACACGGCTTCACCCCAAGCCCACTAGGCGGAACTGTCAGATCATGACAGGAGGCGGATCAGTTCCAGTAAGTGAGATGGTGGAATGCCCTATCACTATTGCTGGGAGAGAGATTCGAGCTCGACTTCTAGTGATGCCACTGCCTGGATTCGATGTAGTCCTTGGTATCGACTGGATGAGCGAGCAGTTTGCCGTAATTGACTGCCATGAAGGGAAGGTGATCTTCAGCCCGCCAGGAGTTCCGCCGTTCGAGATCAGCAGACGAGTTGCAGAGAGGCCAGAGGGAGTCTACTTCGGAGCAGTTGCAGAAGACCAGGAGTTGCCACACCCGCTGATTGCAGAGTATCTCGACGTCTTTCCAGAGGAGCTTCCAGGATTGCCACCAGATCGGGATGTGGAGTTCAGCATCGACCTTTTGCCCGGATCAGCACCGAAGTCGCAGCACTGTTACAAGATCAACCCGAAGGAGGCTGCGGAGTTGAAGGCGCAGATTGATGAGCTTGAGGGCAAAGGATTTATTCGCTCTAGTGCTTCACCCTGGGGAGCACCGGTGCTTTTTGTGCCCAAGAAGGATGGGACGGTGAGGATGTGCATGACTACCGTGCACTCAACAATATCACCATCAAGAATAGATATCCTTTGCCACGGATTGATGAGTTGTTTGACCAACTTAGTGGAGCGAAGGTCTTTTCTAAGATTGATCTTCGATCGGGGTACCACCAGATGAAGGTTCGGGAGCAGGACATTCCGAAGACAGCCTTCAACACTCGATACGGCCAGTATGAGTTCCTGGTGATGCCGTTCGGTCTCACCAATGCCCCCGCAGTTTTTATGAACCTGATGAATAAGGTTTTCCACAAATATTTGGATAAGTTTGTCGTGGTCTTCATTGACGACATTCTCATCTATTCCAAGACGGAGGAGGAACATGTTGAGCACCTGCGGATTGTTTTGGAGATTCTGCGGAAGGAGAAACTGTATGGGAAACTCTCGAAATGTGAGTTTTTCTTGGACAGAGTGGAGTTTCTAGGGCATGTGGTGACTGGAGAGGGGATTTCTGTGGATCCCAAGAAGATTGAAGCAGTAGAAGCCTGGGCACCTCCCAAGTCAGTAGCAGAGATTCGTAGTTTCCTGGGTCTTGCAGGATACTACAGGAAGTTCGTGAAGGACTTCGCCAGGATAGCAGAGCCTATGACGAAGCTTACACGGAAGGACGAGGAGTTCATATGGAGCGACGCCTGCCACAGCCTTTGAAGAATTGAAGAGAAGACTGACGACTGCACCAGTTCTAGCTTTGCCATCGGGATCAGGAGGATTCGTCATCTACAGCGACGCTTCGGGGAAAGGCTTGGGATGTGTGCTGGAGCAGAACAAGAAGGTTATAGCATATGCTTCTAGACAGTTGAGGCCCCATGAGAAGAATTATCCTACACATGACTTGGAGCTTGCAGCAGTCATATTTGCCTTGAAACTGTGGAAGCATTACCTATATGGAGAGCGAGTAGACATCTTCACGGACCACAAAAGCCTGAAGTATGTCTTTACTCAGAAGGAGCTGAATATGAGGCAGCGCAGATGGCTGGAACTCATGAAGGACTTCGACATTAGTCTGCAGTACCACCCTGGGAAGGCGAATGTGGTTGCAGATGCTCTCAGTCGATATCCTATTGCTATGTATCTCACCATGGACCGGCATCTATTGGAGGATCTGGAGAGCCTTGGGATTGAGATTGTTCTCCCAGGATGTGGAGGTCAGATGATGTATATGCAGATACAGTCGGGATTGCTAGAGAAGATCAAGGAGGCCCAGTTGCTTGATGAGGAAATCCAAGGTCTTAGAGCTCAGGCAGAGTTGGGTCTGCTCGACGATTTCACCATTGCGGAGGACGGATCCTTACGGCACGGGAGTCAGCTGTGTGTGCCCAAGGACTTGCGGGAGGAAGTGATGCAGGAGGCCCATCAGTCGCAGTATTCTATACATCCTGGATCTACCAAGATGTACAAGGATTTGCGTGAGTATGTTTGGTGGTATGGGATGAAGAGGGAGGTCGCCAGATTTGTTTCCAGATGCCTTGTGTGCCAGCAAGTCAAGGCGGAGCGCCAGAGACCAGCGGGACTACTCCAGCCTTTACCTATTCCGGAATGGAAGTGGGAGCACATTACTATGGATTTTGTCTCTGGATTGCCGCGTACTCCCAGTGGCAAGGACGCTATTTGGGTGATCGTGGACAGATTGACAAAGTCCGCTCATTTCATTCCGTTCAAGGTTGGGCTGTCGACCGAGAAGCTTGCGACCTCTACATGCGTCAGATCGTGAGGATTCACGGGGTGCCAGTTAGCATTGTTTCAGATCGAGACAGCCGGTTCACATCACACTTCTGGAGGAGTCTACAGCAGAGCTTGGGATCGCAGCTGAAGTTCAGCACAGCCTATCATCCACAGACGGACGGACAGTCTGAGAGGACCATTCAGACTTTGGAGGACATGCTGCGGGTTTGCGCACTCGACTTCGGCGGTTCGTGGGAGGACCATTTGCACCTGGTGGAGTTTGCCTATAACAACAGTTATCAGGCCAGCATTGAGATGACTCCGTTCGAGGCACTGTATGGACGGAGATGCCGCACGCCGCTATCGTGGGACGACGTTGGCGAGAGAGCTTTACTTGGGCCAGAGATGGTGGTGGACTCAGCAGAGAAAGTCAGACTGATCCGGGAGCGTATCAGAGTTGCACAGGATCGCAGAAGCATTGGGCGGACAGCACCAGACGACCGCTTGAGTTCGAGGTTGGAGACAGAGTGTTCTTGAAGATCTCACCGACCAGAGGCGTCATTCGGTTCGGCAGAGGCGGGAAGCTCAGTCCGAGATTCATTGGACCATTCGACGTGACAGCACGGATTGGCGAGGTGGCGTACCGACTAGCGCTTCCAGCTAGGTTGGAGGGAGTGCACGATGTTTTCCATGTATCTCAGCTTCGACGATACATTCCAGACCCCAGTCACGTGGTGGACTATTCAGAGCTGGAGGTGGGCCCGAGACTGACTTACGAGGAGCAGCCAGTAGAGATCCTCGACCGGAGGGAGAAGCGTCTGCGGAACCAGACCATTCTTGTCCGCGTCATGTGGAGACACCACTCTCCGGGAGAGTCCACATGGGAGCGTGAGGATGAGATGCGTGAGCGATACCCTAGTTTGTTCACTTGAGTGCTTGTATTGTATGCATTTTTTGAATTCAATAAACAACTCTTTGGATTCACTACTCTTGATTTTCCTGTGTTTGCATTCCAATTTCGAGGACGAAATTTTTCAAGGGGGAGAGATTTGTAACTCCACTTTCCTGTTTTCCTAAATAAAATTCAAAATTATTTTTATACTTATTTTAATTGGGAAACATTTTTAAGGGAATTACAATTTTGACATTTTAACAATTAAAAGTTGTGTAACAACTTTACATTGTTTTCTTAAATTAAAAACTGTTTTTAAAATGAATTATGTAAATATGAAGCAGCAGAGGGCTTATTTGTAAATATTCCTATTATATTTTCGTTGCGGGCAATTATTCAAAAGGGGGGGGGGTTTTTGCAAAATGACCTTTTGGCGGAGGGACTTATTTGCAAAGTTTCCTTTCGTTTTATTTAAAACGAACCGTTGGTTGGAGAGAGAGACAGCCATTCATTACTCTCTCCACCGCTTCTCTTCTCGAGACTTCCACCCCCTCTTCTCGAGTCATCCGCTCTTCTCGAGTCCTTCGCCGACTCCTCGGGTTCCCAGCTCCGACGACCTTGGCGACTCCGATGGCGATGATGACGATGGCGACGACGATGATGAAGACGGTGGCTCTGGTGGCGTAGATCTGAGGGAGCGCGGCGACTTCCATGCTGATGGCGACTTCGTCCCTGTTGAAGCCGACGACCCCGATGATGATGGC
This sequence comes from Iris pallida, assembly GCA_029216955.1. Lineage (NCBI taxonomy): Eukaryota > Viridiplantae > Streptophyta > Magnoliopsida > Asparagales > Iridaceae > Iris > Iris pallida. Next base: position 46,406 of record JANAVB010022407.1, read on the forward strand.
TTTGACGGTGGCGACTGAGGGAGCTGAGCAGTGACTCGAGCTCGTCTTCTTTGTCTTCTTCCTGTCTTCTTCCTGACTTCTTCCTCGACGAGCTTGGCTTCGACTTCCAGAAGGTAAACCCTAACCCTAACCCTAACCCTAACCCTAAGTTCTTGTTGGTCAGATCTAAGTCAGATCTATGGCCTAGGCTCTGAGATCTTTGATCGGTGACGAGATCTAGGGTTCTGTGGTTGTGTGAGATCGATGATGTTGTCTTTCTCTTGAACAGTTCTAACTGTTCAGATCCGTTGGATCTAGGGTTTCTGTGGTCTGATCTTGTAGATCGACCCTTGCATGTGGTTATTTTGGGTTGCATGTTTAGATCTGTGATGTTTAGTTGATTCTTTGAGATCATTTGATCTGTGACTATTCTGTGGTTGTGTTATTATTTTTCTGAGGAGTTTTACTCCAGATCTGGTAGTGGTTCCAGATCTGTTGAGAGTGGGTTTTTCGTTGGTGATTTCTGTAGAAATCCAGAGGATCTATTTCCTTTTGCTTACTGTCGGTTGGCTTAGACCTAACGGACCAGTGGTGACTCTAGGGTTGCTCGGTTCGTTAGATCTAGAATGGGTTTTGTTTTGGACAGTTTCCTTATTCATTTCTATGTGGATTTTGTGGATAGATCTGAGGTTCTGGATCATTCTTTGATGAACTGAGATCTTGTGTCTAAACACTTTAGTGTCTGACACTGCATGCATGCCATAATTGGGATATGAGTTAGTTCCTTTTGATGAACTGAGATCTCAGTCGGACACTCTCGTGTCCGACACTGCATGAATATTTATGGATTTTAATTGATGACTTCTTTCTCTTTCTGTTATTTGTTGCCGAGGGATTTTCTGGTGTTGGATTTCTGTCCCGACTGGACTGTGGACTGTACCTACCTGTTCGTATCCGATGTTCGTGTCGGATACGAAGTGGCGCGGATTTGTGGCTAGAACATTGCTGGACTTGCTGTAGCCGTGTCTCTTTCCCGTGTCCGACGTACGTGTTGGACACCAAGGAGATGATGTGACTGACCTGACGTGACTGGCTTTGAACTTCGGGCCTGACCGGCGGTGGACTTTGGCAGTTTGTGGTTTTATTGATGGGCCGGGTTGGTGTTTATTCAGTGGGCTTTTTCTGTATATTCTTTGTGGGCTGTATGGGCTGGGCCATACTGTTATGTTGTAATATTATTTTATTAATTGGGCTGGATGACTGTAATTAATTATGGGTGGGCTGGTTGGCTGGCCATGTTGGGCCGGGCTTATATACTGTTGTAGTTGATTGGGCTGGTTAGAAGTTGGGTCTGAAACTGATCGTTGGTCTGGGGTAAGTGGGCCGAGTGACTGTGGGTCTGGGGTAAGTGGGCCGAGTGACTGTGTTGGTCTGTGGACTTGCTTTTGGGCAGAACTGTCTGTAGTGTAAATTTTTGTAAAACCTTTTTCAAATAAATAAAAATGTTATTTTCTAAAAATTGCTGTGAGTTGATGGAAACATCCTCGTAAGACCAATTTTTATAATTAAAATCAATTAGTTGACTTTTCTTTATTTACTGCTGTAAATAACTGTTAAAACCAAGTTTATAAAATAAACCACTTTTATATAAGTTGCAAATGCTAAAATGAGTTTTTGAAGTATAAACTTATAAAACTCTTAGTGTTAAACACGTAAAACCAATGGTTGTGTTTAACATTGATTTTCCCAAAGAGAACAAGTAGTTAGTAATTAGAACTAGTGTAATGTAACTTGTGAGACTCCAAATAAGACTATCTTATTTGGGAAGAAACAAGATAAGATTTAGTTCTTTAATTAACCTAGAAACAACTAGTTTAGTTATTAACCAACTTGTACATCACTATTGTTAACAGGAGAACATCCAGCTAGATTGTCTACCATATTGCTGGAGCCAGGCAAGTACATTCTATGGTCTTGTGCATTTCATTATCTTCCTGTACTTTCTTGAGTGACACAATTGCAACACGACATGTTTTTCTGGTACTCTGGTTCTCTTGTGCTTATTACTTGTATCTGGGGAGGGGAAATATGCTTTCTATGTGACCAATCCCAAATATCAACTCAGGTGTGTTTTAGCTTAGACCTCGCATCGTGCACGCGGGTTCTAAGTCACCATTCATGTGCTTTCAGGTGCTTTCATGTGCTTACCCTAGCCGGTCACATAGTTAGTTATATTTCAAATGCATTTACACATATTCAGGAGATTATCTTGTGCTTATTTCCTGTGCTTCCATGTTCTTTCATGTTCTTACATTTCATGTACTTTCATGTTCTTACATACCATGTTCATTTATATTTCCTGTACTTTCCATGTTCCTTGTACTTCATTTCATGATGTCTTGTTCATTACCTAGAATTGTACTTTGCTCCGCTCCTGACTGGATATGTTATGATAGGTGAGATGGAGGCTTTATGTGACACATACTATGGGCAGGATATGCTTTCCTTGAGCCAGCTGGAGCTGCTTGTGACATAGAGGCTGCAGAAGCCTAGTTATCTTCCATTTAGTTGTCTTTCCTGCTTTTGAGACTTTAGTCAGACTTTAGTTACATTTTCTGGATGAATGTAATAATAAAATGCTTAGACATGTATTGAATATTCTGGGATCGTTTATAGATGCTGTGATTCTCTATCTTTCATGTTTACCTGGTTAGTTTTCCCTAGTTGATACAGCTTACTTCATTGTGTCTAGCAATGAAGGCTGGGCGTGTCCGACTCGTGTCCGATTATTCGGGAGCGGGTCGTGACACCACCTTAGAAAAATTTCGTCCTCGAAATTTAAGATCGATAGTACTCCTTCTAGAGCCTCAACTACCCAATATCTAGTAACACTTCCTAACACTGGAATAATAAAACGGACATCTAAAAAGTGTCAATCTAGGAATACCTCCAATACTGCTCTGCTGTACGGCGGTAATAGAACTTCAATAAAATATGGACTGGAACCTATATCCAAGGGACTGGACCTATTTTAAAGTGGTCTTAACTAAGGATGAAAAGGAACTGATCATAGGCTATAGGTATGCTCAAACTATTATCTTCCTATAACCATCTATTAATACATTCTATTACCATAGGAACGATGCATTACTAAGACATATAGGCCCCTATCTCTCATAATACATTTATACTCACCAAAAGCTAGTACATCCTATCAAGGCTGATACTATAACTCTCCTAAATCTTCTAAGCTACATGTTTATAGACACGCATCCCTACATCAAGGACTAACCCATATATATCTACAACTGATACTAATGGAGTGACGTCCCTATTTCCCAACAATCAAGGTCTAAATTTTTTTATCTAAATCATGCAATTTGAAGGAATATATACAAGGTCAGGGCATACCGTAGCAGTTGGAAGTCTCACCTAGGTGCACTGGTCATTCTAGGTCAAAACAGTACTATGGTATCAACACACAAACAATCTAGGTGTCCTAATTGGAAAGGTAAGGGAACAACAATCATCAAGGTTGTAGGACTGTCTACCATCCTATATAAAAATTGGTCATTAACAAGCAACTAAGAAATTATTAAAAGGTTACTATTCTATAAAATGGCAAAAATTGAAAATTTAGGCACAACAAATCACAAATATTTTTGTCTTGACACGATCTAAGTTGATCAATTTCGGGATAAAACAGATTTGGACAAAAAGGGAAATCAATGAAATCAAAGTATGAGCACGAGCATCCAATGATGGAGGTTCAGGTCATGATTAAATTTAATTCGACTGAGTACGAATACGAGGTTCATAGGCGATGAAAAGATTTCAAGGAGAATTGTCAAGGCTGTCGCGAATGAGACTCTAGGTCAAGTTTAACTATGTCTCCATTCTCGTAGATTGATACATGAAAAAGCGAACCAAAGTGCAATAGGTTGATCAGACCATCATGTACCGGTTCTGATTAGACAATATGTTAGTGGGTGGCCACCCAATAAAATATGTCATGGCGAAGCTCGAAATAGATAAGCTTGCAAACTAAGGCTAATTTAGCAGCACAAGATATAAGGGTGGTAATGATGAAAGAAATTACATAGTCCAAGTTTCTTAACCAACGGGTCAACTAATCAGATAAGGTACAAGGTTAAGTATCTAAGGAAACAAGCAGAACACCATCACATGTCGGTCAAAAATTGAGTCAATGCTGGATTTCTAATTGAAATAAGAAAATTTAGTATAATGGTAGAGGTTATAGTTTAGCCAGTTGACCAGAAAATTATATCAAGAAAATAGAGTACAAGAAGACGGATTTTAGTAGGACATGATATACCTACACGAAGGTGAGCTCGTCTAGGTCTTGCATATAAGATTTGTTGGAGGGTAACAGCTAGTATTACATTCCGAATATCAAAGTCACGATAAGGAACGTCAAGGATCTCAATTAGAAAGTGGGAGTTCAAGAGGTGGTAATTAATGCACAAAAATAATGAAGATCGAGTTAGTCATCTGCTTCTGATAATCTTAAGTTCATCTGGTCATAACTTGCCAATCATATCTTTACCTCACCAGTCTCTATATGAAAATTTAACCTTTACTTAAACCCTTACCATGACTACCATAGGCAATTCCCAATTTCCAAACATCACTCTTGAAGCACAACGCTCACATTTAGGAATCAACATTAACCATTTATTTAAATTTCCAAGTTCTTTCACCTTGTCTTAAATTTGACCCAAAACCTCTAAATCTCGTTTACGAATTCCTTGAACTTATTCAAATTGTTCTTCTCGTATTATTTAATTTAAATCTCTAGGCCTTACAAAACTTATCTTTCATCATAAAATCAACTTCCGTATTTTCTTCGACATACACCCTTGAATATTATTCTCCTAAAAATATTTCACAACAATCTCTAAACTTCCATAACTTTGTGCTCTCTCTATCCCTAGTCATTTTCTTGCAACATCTTGTTTAATATCCTTATTAAACACAAGTAACTTCTCTTTTCCATTACTAACCTTCTACATAGCCTCAGAGTAAAAGTTTTTCCCAGAATCAATAACCAAGATTTTCTAAGTTCTCAAAACTAGGTTGACCTCTGATATCCTCTTTAGTTTTGAATACACCTATAAACTATCTCATAACCCCAAAATTTCTTTAAATGTAATTGTTTCCAGATTGGCAGTATACATCTCTTTATTCTATTCGAGACCTTTACCACATTTCTATCTCAAGTTTCCATATGGAACACTCCACATTTGATTTCCTTTAGATCATCATAAAATAACCAGTTACGTCTTCTCTGAGCTACATAATTTACGTCACTTCCTTAACATTTCTCAGGCAAAATGATATGAAGATTCAAGAGTTGTCAAGGTATAGCTGACAGAATTATATACGAGACAAGGAATTGATATAATCAGGACAGGTATATAAGACAAGGAATGATGGTAGTAAAAATATTGGCAGGAAAAATGATAATAGAATCTGTTCTGCTTATCTATTTAAAAGAGGGACCCATTTTTTTTTGAAACAAGAATTATAATACCAAATCCAAAATAAGGCCTAGCAAATTATTGGTTTATTGTATTAAGAAGAAATAAATTTTTGTAAGAAGTTACACAAGGTTTATAAAAATAGCTAAAGCTATATCCTAAGTAAACAATGAGAAACAAAAAAAAACAAAACAACAATAATTTCTTCTCTTTTTGAATGACTGAAACAAAAGTAGGAAAAACATGTTCGAAAACATTTAAGGTACAATCTGATAATCATATGCGTCTATCCAAAATCATGGTACTCTAAATCCTCGTCATACTAGTGAGCAAGGCTACGATAATCACAGAGTCCTTGACTTATACACATACCTCTAGAATCATGGTATTTAACATTTTTACGATGCCGCTAGCTTGGCTGCAAAAATCTTAAATTTTCACACCCGAGAAATATATCCAAAATCAGACTATATGTCCTCACCATGCTGGCTAATATGACTATAGAAGACAAGATTTCCATAACTTAGATGACCTAGCCCATATAATTTTATCTTGCCAAAAATTAAATTAAATCAACAATGAATACCAAAAAAAATCAAATTTATCAACGAACATCAAAATTCAGAAATGAACAAAATCCTTCAAATCATATAACTACAAACTCGGATGCTATAGCTAACATCAAGATTCAAATTTCAACAATCTTCATCAAAATCAATAAATACAAACTCAAATTCAATAATCCATCAAAATAAAATTCAATAGCAGAAAGTAAAGATAAATCAAATCAAGGAAAAAGAAAAGAGTTTTCAAATCGGAGTTAAACAAGATTCTCAAGGGTCGTCCCAGGAATCTCTCAAGGGATCCTAATTGTGATTGAGTATCTTCAAAATATATCCTAATCCTACTGCAGGCTGTAGTGGTACACTAGTTCGAATACCACTACACAAACTCGACCTGTATGGGCCACCACTAAAAACGTGTCACGACCCGCACCCTAGAGTTAGGACACGAGAACGTAACAACGCCCCCTACGCCGCAGTGTCGGCGGTAGAACACTGTCCTAGGTCTCAATGCATCTAACAGTATAAGACTAAACAGTTTATACTCCCCGAATGGGGTGACATAGCAGAATGTAAACTCAATCACATCTAAGGTAGAGCATAAAGGAAGATAGATAAAATATGAAATCGAAAAGAGATACAACAGATAGAAGTCTAAGTGTCTAAGATACAAACTCAGAATACATCTCAAAACCCAAATACAGTAATCCATAAATACAACTCAAGATGACTGAAAATAAACTATAAGCAAAAACCCTAGCTATCTATGCAACCTCTACTATCTCCTCTAGGCTAGCAGGCAACCTCCAGGCTATCTGTAAAATTTATCAACAGGTCCAGTCAGGACAGGAGCGAGCACATTACATCTCAACAGTTCATAGCTGGTTAGAAAATATAATCATACAGTAAAGTAAGATACAGGTACTGAAAGAAATGCTGTATGTAAACAGAGAGAGCTGTAATAGAAATATCTACTATAAATAAAACTAACATGTGGCTAGTGAGTCAGAGTACAACATGAACATGTAAATGGCCTGGGATGATTCTGTGAAGACACTACGGAATGATTCAAAGAAGATACTACTGGTGTATTATTCACATGTCCACTTCTACTCCCCCGTACCCCCAATCAATATACAAGGATCCAGCCAGGTTATGTTATGATTCCATGCACGGCCCCCGAAGGGTGATACATGGATGTCCCATAAATGGGGATTTTGGGGGTTACCCAACAGTGTAAGATTCAAGAGACTCTGTGATCATGAGGGTACATGTCACAAGTAATCAAATGAACCAAGAAGCATAGTGATACGCCATGTAAGTGAAACGCACAGAACATAGAGTACCCGATGCTCCCTAAGGATAACATCTCAAGAATTCATATAGTACCAATCCGTGTGACCATCGTGACAGTACAAGTAAAGTAATCTGCTGCAGGAAATAATTCTAAGCAGGATATGAAATGATCAGAGAATTTACTCGCCTGATATTTGAATGTACAAGGTAAAGATACTGTCCGAGGAGAGGTGTCTGGCTCCTAATTAGAACAGCATAAGTCACAACATATCCAGAAGGGTAATATAAAGCACTATAATGCATTCTACATGAATCTAGGTCAAATTAGGCCAAAGTCAACCCTTGGTCAACTCTGGTCAACTGCACTAGTCAAACTAGGTCAAACTAGGTCATGTCCTAACCCAGCAAGTCTTACTAGGCCTAACCAAGACTATCCTAGCAAGCACACATCAAGACTATACAAGCCAACATACACCCAACTCTATATAGCATGCAATTATTCAATACTCAAATAGGCAAGAATTCACATTGGATATACACTAGGTAATCTATTACTTTAAGCTATATGTCTACACATATATACACATGCATATATTGGTATTCAACATTAGGTCTATAATCATGGCATTTCAAATGTTTATATAAACTTATATATTACAACACAATATGCTAACATATATATAATATACATACATAGCTAAGTTAACTATATTCATAAATACTTATTTAAGAGGCTATGTGTGTGTATGTGAACATGGCAAAGGGGCAAGTGAGGGTTGAATGGGCATACATAGTGTATACATATCAAAGAGTGTCAAAGTGTAAGTGAACAATGTGTCAAGTGTGATAGTGTCAACATAGTGTAAGGGGGTACATGAGGTAATATAGGATTGTGTTAACATAGAACATTACATCTCATTAACTTGTATATTGCATACATTACATCTATTATACATTACATTCATGCTTGCATTCATTCATCATTTATTTATTCTCTTGCACCACTATATGCACCATACATTGCATACTATGGAACCTAAATATTCATTACAAGCCATACTTATACATGCTTACATTAGATAGGATACTTACACCTCATATATCATTTATTTAACCATTTACTCATGCTTGCATTCTCTATTTAATTACATAATGTATATACATTAACATGGGTTAAAATCAAATAGAACATTATATTACACATAAGGGTGCACAAAATACATATGCCGAATAGTAACTCCTACTAATAATCAATAATGTACCATTTCAGCATGAATTTAAAATCTAGGATTAAAGTATGTTATAGATCTATGTGTTAGCTTTCCGAAACTTTAAACAGATCGCGTTTTCATTTCCGGAAACTCCCGGAATCGCAAAACATCGAGAACGTGTTTGTCTTTCGTACAGCTGACACTCAAATAATTCTCTAGAAAGTTACAGAAAGAATTAAGCCTATTAATACATGTTTTTGGAAAGCTAACTTCAATATGCTTCTTTTAAAAAAAAATGGGAGATTAAACCGAGCTTTGAGCTAGAAGTTATGACATTTCTAAGTTAGGGCTGAAATTAAAAACGTGGATAAAAATCATGACGGATTTAGGTAGTTTGAGACAAAAGACACAAGTATATAACTAATATATCAAGAACTCACTCTCTACACTATTATATATATGAGACACTATAGAACACATCTCCAATACAAAAATATGAGATTAAACATGTAATAATTCATTCATACATAACAACAACACATAGTATGTCCAAATTTGGGATTTTTCTACATGGACACAACCACAACACAAAGGACACTCCTATGACCTCCAAATGGACACGAAATGGACACAAATGAAGATACAACCATGAGGGTCATTCCTATGGGTTCAAAATAGACCTATATGCATGAGGAAATAAAAGAAGAAGGGATTTATACCTCCCGGTAGATCGAATCGAAGAAAAGCCTTCCCGGAGCGACACCGACACGTAGAGATTCCAAAAGGACACGAACGAGCTCCGAATCCTCCCAAACTTGGGTAGCTTCCTCCTTGGCTAGAATGGAGAAAGAAAGAAGAAGATTTTGTGGTAAAATGGAAGGATTTGGTGGAGAAATTTCTAGGGATTGCTCTCTAGGAATTGGGGGAAGAACGAGAGAGTCTGGATGAGAATAATGAAATGAACTTGAGCCTATCCTCTCCCAAAGTGGCTGGCCATATGGGACTATTTGTCCTATTATGTAAGGTCCAAAATGCCCCCACTAACCTATTCTATGAGTATTAGGAAAGGGCTAATTGGTTGGGGCTAAATTAGTCATTCTAAAGTCTCTAATCACACTAACCTTATCCATAATATTTAGTCTAATCTCTAACTAAAATATTTCTATCATGTGGACTAAAATTAATATCATGTGGGCCATGCCTAACTAGTGTGTGGGTCCCACTAGAGTCAAACTACCCTCGGGTCCCTGTTTCAAGTCGAATTGAGTTGAAATTCGAACC
>JANAVB010022408.1:0-48218 GCA_029216955.1 Iris pallida
TCCTTTTGGTCATATCGATGACATTACTATTTGCTTTTGGAGCTTCCGAATAGAACCCAAGACCTCAGTAGATTTTTCCTGATCATATGGTTTTTTGATAATGACCATGAGTTTCCTCTTAACCTCATTTGACTCACAGTAGTCAAGGGACATGCTATCTTCATCTTCATGTACAGTTAAATTAATTATATGATAAGTTGTGTACGGTACAAGTCCTTGTTCATCAGGCACCAAGCTCTCATTGGAACTGAGACTAAAGCTAGGAAGACTCGATACTCGATACTGGAGCTTGAGTGAGTTAACTGAACTAACCTGGAATACTTGACCTGATTTTTGGTATGGTATGCCTGGATCCCATATGGTTGTTACCAACTTCTCTAGCCATCTTCTGATAGGTCTCACACCAAAACAGGTTCATATGATTCAGTTAACACGACATCCAATGCAGAATCAGATACAACCAAGGTAACAACCCTCTCAGCTAACCGAGCTGCCACATCTCTCATCTGCAGTTTGGCAACCTTCCACAGTCGTTCATGCAAAAAAGGGTCAAAGATGACAATTTCATCCAATGTATTTAACGTCTCTGGCCTGAAATGCCTTCGTACCTCCTGCATAACCCGATCTCGAGCAATTTGCATAGATGACTTTCCTACCATTCCTGCAAGCAGATGTCCAGTTTTTGCAACTTCAGGTTTGCTTCCAGCAGTCCATTTGGAATCTTCCACATTAAATGTAATTAAAGAGAAAGGTGGAATTGCAGCTAATGCATCTTTCAAAAGAAGCTTGTCTACTGATTATTCCTTGTCTTGTCAGTGAAGATCCCCTTTGTTGCTGCTACAACATTTGAAGAGTCGGAATGAATGCTCGAGAATCTCTGAAATGGTATTTCAACATCTGGAGAATACTCATAGGGACCAGACACCTTCTGACCATTTGGTAATGTTACACCACTAGAAGCAGAAGGTTGTGGAGCTCACCATCCTTGTGACCTGGAGTTGAGTTCCTGCTGGTATGAATATGGAAACTTCTCTGCACTTGAACCTACAGGAAGATCATCGACTGCACCACGATCTTCCAACACGGGAGCTTCAGTTGCCCCTGAAGTAGCCTCAAGCACATATCCAGAAAGAGACGCATCATCAACCACCACAGGACTCACTTCTTTCTCGAAAACCCGAGTAATGGCAACGGACTCTATGACATTGTTCTGTGGATCTTCAGAAGTTGGAGCACCAGTAATCCATTACTACCCCCACATTCCGGTTCTTCAGCTTTTGGGGAAGGTTGTCTCTCTTTGTAGATTTCATCGAACACTAGGACCACATTCTTAGGACCTCCATGGACTTCATTTCTCATAGACATTTCATCAAACATGTCTCGGTCGCTGTAAGAAAAATGAAGAGCATCTTGGTGCTGCTGCTGTTGCAGACATGAGGTAGACACGAGGGTGGAGTGATCTGCGACTGCGGAGTGATCTGCGACATCATCGATAGCCACTGCTCTAACGACAGGAGGTAGTGATCCGGCGTCGTCGGAGGCAGAGTCAAGTACTGTTGCTGCAGATAGTAGTAGTCGTACGGAACGAAAAATGACCGAAAATAGCCATATGTTTCAGGCACATTATACTGTGGTGGCTCAAACTGATACAGTTGCCCTTGGCCGAGTCTCATATTATCATGAATCTGTGGTTGGTTCAAATTTGGCTCAAAATTTGGCACGTCGTCGGAGGCAGAGTCAAGTACTGTTGCTGCAGATAGTAGGAGTCGTACGGAACGAAAAATGACCGAAAATAGCCATATGTTTCAGGCACATTATACTGTGGTGGCTCAAACTGATACAGTTGCCCTTGGCCGAGTCTCATATTATCATGAATCTGTGGTTGGTTCAAATTTGGCTCAAAATTTGGCATATAGTGTTGCAAACCCATAGAACTCATTCCATTTGGTAGTACTTGATTTGTGGTCAAATTTGGCTTAAAGGTTGTCATAGGATTTTGCAGACGCAAAGAATTGGGAATTATGGTGTTAGGGTTTTGATTAACTCAAAAATTTGGGAGAGATACATTCCTATACTGCTGACTCTCTCTTTCTCTCCTTGCCCTAACCAATTGCTCCATGACTTGCTCAAATTTATCATCAAGTTGATGAAGTTTACCTTCCCAAGATTGAGGTTGCCTCTCCTCCGCTGAGATTGGTTGATGCGGTGGCGGATCTGGAGGTCGAAGACCAAGGCCGGTCGAGCACGGATCTCTAGATGCTCCTAGATTGGAATTGAATGGCCGTGGAGGTGGTGGCGACGGCTCCGGCGAAGCTTCCTTCCAAGATCCATGATAGATCAATCTCGACTCTCCACAAGCTCCCCGAACTGGATTGAAATGGCTTTGCCATGGCGGTGGTTCCGGTGGAGCTCCTTGCCGGGAGCCATGGCTCCATGGAATCGGTGGCTCTGATACCAATTGATAGGATCCCAAATGTGATCGTTCTGGAACTGGAAAATATGTAGAGTAATTTGACATTTCTAGAGTAAATTGCAGAAGAATTGAGAGAAATTAGAAATATATCTAGAGATTTGGGGAAGAAACTAGGTTTAGAATTCAAATTGTAAAAAGAACGGAAAAGCTACAATTGTAGGAGAAAAACAAACTGAATGCTAAAAAGAAAAACCATACAATTTATTTTGCCTAATCCTTTCCTTTGTACATCTTCCCTATTTAGTCTCATGTGTTTCCCAGAGCTCAGTATCAGTACTGATACTGTGTTGATACCCATCCATAGGTGACTGGACATGACTGGATGAGAATTGACTCTGTAATGACACCTGGAGACTCACTTGTATGCTGACTTGTACGCTGGCTGGCCAGTAAGGTTTTATTATGCACTGATAATAGGCTAATGTAGTGTTTCCTGAACTACAGTAATACTGGCACCATCACTCCACTACTACAGGCCCTGAAAATTCAGTAGGAACCTATCAAGCTTCTTGCGCTTACAACCAGAAACGATCTAGTTGGACATGTTTCGCTTTGGGTTCAGTATCCTACTATGTGTGGAAGCAGAAGTCTTAGGCTGGGGTTAGGATTGCTTCTGCTCTTTCCCTTTTTTTCCCTGAAAAGCAGACCCAAAAGCTGTTTGATAATAACAGCTTATCAAACAAAATATGAAAAGCTAGTTCAGGTTTGGGACAACTTTTTAAAGCAGGTGGGAGGCTGTGTAGTGTAATGCTGAAGTGCATCATCTTCGTCGTAATCCAAGGCTTCTCCCATCAGATGGGATCAGCTAAGGAGTATAAAATCTTCATGCAAGATATGACAAAGTTCGTATGAGCAGATGTCGACCCACATCAACCTCTATGCTAATGCCAAATTCCTAGCCATAGTAGCTATGAGCATGAGAGGGTCTTATCATGCAGCCTAGACAGCCAGTTGACAGATATGTATTTCTACCTTTTGGTTATGCAGTTTAAGCTTATGAAACAAGGATCACCCTCTATGCATTTTAAGTTTGGGAAATGCTTTCTTGCCTGCAGGCGGGCTGGCCCGCCTGCCTACGTGGCACTCCCCCATTGGCCACCCCTATTGGCATGGGTCCCATGCCTGTTGACCTGCCAATGGGGGAGTGCCACGTGGCTGCGGGCTGGCCCGCGTGCGGGCCAAGTAGCAGTGCCGTTTAAGTTTATGCAACAAGAATTACCCTCCAAGCTCCAAGTTCCCTAGACTATAAAAGAGTAGACGACCAGCTGGCAGGTAGGTATACTACCTTGTAATTGAAGTGTGTCCATGCAACTAAATTTGTAAACCGAAAGAAACTTGTTTGCGAGGGAGAGAAGCATGTTTGAAATGATCATATGCTTGGTGAAAGCCTTACAATACATCTGCTGTGGATGTGAAGACATTAATTTCCCTATTCTTGATGTCTTGATGTTGGAGAAAGTCAACGAGAATTTGTGGAAGGAATAACATTTCAGAAGCTGAACAGATGTGTTGAATTTGGTTTCAGCCCTTATTTGCTCCATATATTGTTGCTCAGGAAAATACTTGTCACATCTTGGGGAGCTTGCAATTATCTCACAGAGTGACAGGACACCTATGTTGCATGAATATGGACACAGATAAGGATACATACACGAGACGGATACGGGATATAAACATTTTCATGTTGGTACACAAGTAGTTACCTATGTTGCACGAATACGGACACGATATGGATACATACAAGATACTGATAAAGACACCATTTTTCTGTATCCATGCAACATATCAGGACATTTATAGACAAACCACGAAGGTAATTTCACAGCATTTGAAATTCTTCCATCATTCTATGATAGCAGAGAATGAATGAATACCCTAATGGGAGTTGTGAGAGATTGCAATGCAGCATGCTAAGGAACAAGGATGATAGATCATCTTTCAGTGGTAATGTTCTTCTCTCTAAGATATAGGAACACTGGCAGGGCTGCTGTTTCTGCTTCTGGTTCCTTGATATTCTGACTGGACCATGGGCTGCTTAGTACTTTTGAAGTGAATTATGGTAGTAGGTCTATGATGAGGGTGGTCAAGGGTCAGGGTGGCAACTACTCTCCTTCAGCACTTTTAGTACATGATACAGTTAATTTTCCATTCGGGTTAACACTTGCAGTGTTGTGAGCAATTCAAAGTGCTTTAAGTGGAAAATTGTGAGAAGCTTCAGAGAGAAGGCTTGAATCACATTATAGATTCTGTAGTACATGATACAGTCAAGGGTCTGGGTGGCAACTCGTCATCAGCATCTCTTGTAGATGGTACAGTTGATTTTCAGCTAAAACTTGCAGTGTTGGGGGGCAATACAAAGTGATCTAAGTGGAAGATGCGCGGGAATGTTAAGAGTGAATGCTTGAATGACATATAGGTGCCTGATACTTCAATATGGCAAGGTGACTTCAAAGTTGAAGCTCACGATCTGTAAGCCTAAGTTTCAATTGAAGCTCCAGATGTATTTGTTTGGGAAAGCATATGGCTTTGCTGTATAACATCTTAACATTAGAGAAGGATGAGTTTCTCTATCTTATACTTGATTAGCACTAGTTTATTGGTTTTTATGAACTATATCCATATATCGAATTGTTATGAAGGATGGTTACTATGAAATAATTTGAATTGGTCAGCACGCTGACAATTATATATATGTTTCAGTTACTAAGAATTTATTATGCTGGTAAATGTTGATTTGCTTTTCTATAATTTAAGATTGCATTCACTAGAAAGAATAGGAAAAGCCTAAACCTTAACGTCCTTCTAGAATAAATTGAACTTGAAATCCTCATTTCCATGGGCAATACCTTGAAGCGTTCCACATGAGATGCAAACTAAATACTTTTTTGCCCTGCTTTATCGAGTTCTAACATTGAGTCATCGGTACCCGTTTGATCCACATACTGATATGCTGATATGAAATCTTATTCAGGCCACAGATGATGCCAAAAGAATAATTGAAGAAGAAAGGGCTAATGCTCGTACAGAAATTGAAACTGCCAGAGCAGCAGTGCAGAGAATAGAACAGGTTCTTCAGGAACAAGAACAGTCTCTCAAAAGTGAAGAGAAGCAGGTTGGTATCTGTGTGGCTCTGAAGAAATTTGCATTCTTATTACTTTCAGATACAAACAAGTTAACTCTAAAACCTTAAATTTTAAACCTTTCATTGTTTATTGAGATTAAAGCTTTTGTCCTTTTTCCCCAAACAAGATTACCTGAGACTATGCTGGTATCATTTTAATGCCCTGACTTGCTTATAATAATAATATCATGTATCACCTGAACACTGGATAAGATCTTGGAATTTATTTATATGCAGTTGGTAGCATCCTGTGTCAAATAAAGACCAATTAATTCTCTGACATGCTTTCCTGGATTATGAAAGTAATTTCCTGTGCCTACTTCATGTTGTTACGATATTCAGTGCATATATTCTTATCATTTATGAAATTGATAATATTTTGTCATTTTTATAGACTCTTTTACTAGAGCACGGTTCTTATCAATCATGTGTCACTCGGGCATGTAAAAGCTTTAACGAGAGAGGAATGTGATTCCGACAGATTGGAATCTGGTCTCCTCCAATATATATAAATCAAAAATTTCCATACTAGAGTGGTAAGCTTCAATATAGCATATTTGAAGGAAAGAAACAGGCGAGAGATTCAGCAGGAGGAGTGTCACAAATTATTGTGTGTAAGAGGATCCAAGTGGATGTAGGCATTATAGTCACTAAGTTTCAAGCAAATATAAGGGATATAGACAGGAATAGGGAGATTATGTTCAACTGGGGCATTACCCTAACCTAGAAGTACCCTATCTTAGTGATGTACCATTTTTTTTTTACTAATACGAAATACAATTTTTTTATTAACTTGAAGTCGAATGTGACTGTTGTGCGAGTTCAATGTAAAAAGTACTGACTGAAAATTGACTTGATCCAATTGACATTTTAAACAAAGCTAAATAAGGCATGGGGAAGGGCATACTCTTAAACGTAGGAAGGTACAAAACTAAAGGTTAGAAAACAACCTCAATATCTTGAGTGGAGGTGATGGAAGGGAATTTGGTGAAATAGACGAACTATTTGAAGAAAACTATATAGGAGTAAAGAGAAAAGTGGACAATAGGTAACATGGAAAGTATGCAATAACTGAAAAGCGACATGACTAGTGATATCATTAGGGTGCTGTACTTAATAAACAATGATTAATATTCGTTTAACAAGCAAATAACCCTAGTTGATCTTGTAGCAAACAATTAAAATAATATGGACCAAGTTATTCCAAAGGAGTGCAAAGTCGAGCCACACAATTAGAATGAACCATGTCTTATCTCGTAGAAGATCATCCGTAAAACGTCGAGCCTTTGTTCTGGGGTCCAAAGGGCAACCGTGATCCAACGAGGTCGAACTTGATCATGTGACATGAGCCGGGTGGATGACGATGATGACTACTTGTTTGTTGATTCAGGAGAAAAGGCATTGGGAGGGAAGTAACTAAGAAGCAACAGTAAATAAGGAGAAGATTAATTGAAATTAGGGTTTACACCAAAACTCAATTAAACACTCAAATCTTCCATGACGACAATTAGGAACATACATGTGTTTATATAAGCCTTACAAATCTTTGCCATAAAGTAATCAATCTTGGTCTAACATACCAACTATAATCAATCACTAACAAAAACTACTAAATATACTAATAATAGAAAAATCAACCATGAGTGCATGTGCACTCATGTGCATAGGACTACTAAATGTAACTGATCCTATAACTCGATCATGTACCCCCATGTACATAAATACTTAAAACAAATGCATCCAAATAAACACTCAAATGTTTCAATCGGCCTGAACTCTCAAAGCGGACTTGAGTCCGAACTCCATCAACCTGCTATTATTTTATCACTTTTGAACTATATTATTCTTCTGAGCATTTATAGTTTGTACTATAGCACTCTTGTTATGTATTGTTTATATTTATTAATTTGTAACCTTTTACGCTCAAAGGAGTTGGAAGAACTGATGAAAGAGGTTCAAGAGGCCAGAAGAATCAGAATGCTGCATCAACCAAGCAGAGTAAGTATCAAACTTTCGTAAAATTTCCCCACGTCCATTGGTTTTATTATTAAGATAATTGTTGATATATTTAGTATGAGAATATGTTATATTTAGTATGGGAATATCCTGAGGACATATTTGGGATGCCAGAATATGCCACAGGATATTCCATTGGATATTCTATCATGTAAAGGCTATAAAGCCTATGAGATTATCAATAAAATTCATCAATCAATCTCAACATGGTATTAGAGCCACCTTTCCACAAACCCTAACCCTAGCCGCCACCAAAACTCTAACCTAACCTTTCCCCCCTCTCCCTCCCTCTCTTCCTCCCCGCTGCCGCTGCCGCTGCCACTGCAGCAACTGCTGCCGCTGCTGCTGCTGCGGCTACTGCTACGCCGCTGCAGCTACTGCTGCTGCTGCGGCTACTGCTGCCGCCGCTGCTGCCGTGGTTGTCGCTGTGCGCGCCACCCCCCTCTCCCCGTACGTAGGAGAGGACGAAGGAGACGCCGATGCCTAGATCTGATGAAATCAGACATGTTCGGATCTAGGAGAGGACGACGAGAACGAACGTGAGTCGTGGAGCAAGCGTGACGTGATCGGAGAAGAAGCATCGATTGAGACGATCCTCAAGAAGCTGGATGCTACAGATGTTGCGACGTTATAAAGTTGATGAAGATGTCAGGCTGGTGAGAGCACGACACGAACGTCGCCAAAGTTGGAACTTCCCTCCATCGATCTGAAGCTGGACGGACCAGCCACCTATCTGAGTTGGTCACGGCGGATGAGAAGAACCCTTGCAGAAAAGAACCTAGAGGAATTCTTGACGGACGAGAAGACAGAGTCGGACGAGGGCTCGACAGGACGCGACGAGTGGAAATCCACTCATATGATGATTTACATCTGGCTTCTCAATTGCTTAGTCCAGTCTATTGCCTCCACAGTAGATGACATTGAGATGGTGAAAGACGTGTGGGAGAAGTTGAGGAGAACCTATGATGGTGTGGGGAACAACTTACGGATCTTCCAGATAAAATGGAAGATCGACGACACCGTACAGGGAGAGAAGACGGTGCATGAGTACGCCACAGAGTTGGAGCGTCTCTGGCTGGATTATGATCACTCCTCAAAACGGACAAGCTGCGGGGACCCAAAGTGCAAGGAGAGACATGTGTGTCTGCAGGAGAGGACGATGAAATTTCTCAAAGGGCTGACTACATCATTCGCACAGAGGACAGCCTTACTCCTCGCCCAACCAGAGATTCCTAGTCTCAAGGAGGCTATCTCAGCCATGATCCAGGAGGAGACGCGCATCAGACTACAGGCGGGGACAGGTGGTCCTCCCGAAGCAAAGTCAGCACTAGCGGTTACTAGCTCGGGTGACACAGGATCCAAGGTAGAGCTCTGGCAACACAATCGACAGTGCTACAATTGCGGGAAAATGGGCCATCATCGGTATGCTTGTACCAAACCACCTAAGGAGGAAGACTCAGGTAGTGGACGTGGACGAGGATATATTGGACGTGGTCGTGGTCGAGGGGGTCGACGAGGTGGCCGAGGAGGGTATCGGACAAACCTGCTAGTAGCAGAAGGGAATGGAGGAGCTGCTGGCACCTTTACTGAGGAGGATCAGGCACTGCTGGACATGCTGGAGAGAAAGCATAGAGCGTCAGCCGAGGGAGACAGGAGGAGTGGAACAGAGGAGGCATCCATCCTATTTTTCGTTGGAGGCAGCGCCGCTATGTATACCCACCCATCAGAAGGTACTGACGAGTCACTTGCTCTTGCATCTATGTCTTCCCTTAAAATGTCAGACTGGATTATCGACTCAGGAGCATCTCGGCATGTGACCGAAAATGCTAGTGAGTTTTCTTTATACACTCACCTAGCATCAGCAGACACCATTCAGACTGCAGACGACACTTTCCAGCCAGTAGTCGGTAAGGGTACTGTTAATTGTACAGGTTCAGTAAGATTATCCAATGTTTTACATGCTCCATCCTTTCCAGTCAGTCTTCTGTCCATTAGTTCTATAATTTTTCAACTTAAATGCATTGTTTCTTTTGATATTCCTAAGGTGATCTTCCAGGAGAAAGGGACGGGACGAAGACTTGGGACTGACACTTGGCATGAGGGACTGTGGTACCTAGATCGAGGAGGACTGGACTCAGCATTGATAAGGCTGGAATGGGAGAGCTGCAACAGAGGACTGAAGATACTTTGATACTTCATCATAGGAGGATGGAACATTCTTCCTTTGATACTCTAAGTAAGCTGTATCCAGAGATTTATGCAAAAACAAATAAACAGAAATTAGTATGTGATGCATGCGAGTTAGGAAAACTTACTAGAAGCTCATATGTTGGTACTGGTCATAAGAGCTCTTTTGCTTTTGAGGTAGTACATTCTGATGTTTGGGGTCCATGTGCTACTAACACTATGAATGGATATAAGTACTTTGTTTCCTTTATTGATTGTGCATCTCGTGTTACTTGGCTGTATCTGATGAAAAATAAGAGTGATGTATCTGCCTGTTTTCGGAATTTTTATAAGCATGTCCAGACTCAGTACAATGCAGTAGTGAAGGTACTAAGGTCTGACAATGGAACGGAGTATACTAACAAGACGCTTGCAGAGTACTTGTCAGCACACGGAATACAGCATCAGACCACTTGTGCATACATACCAGCACAAAATGGAATAGCAGAAAGGAAGAACCGACACCTTCTGGAGACCGCAAGAAGTATGATGATCGACATGAATGTCCCACAAAATCTATGGGGGGCATGCAGTGTTGACAGCAGCTCAACTTATCAACAGGATGCCTTCAAAAATCCTGGGATGGAAGTCCCCACGTGAAGTATTGTGAGACAATAATAGTGGGATACTTCCACTGAAGGTGTTCGGATGTGTGTTTTGTGAAAGACAACAGACCATCAGTTGGAAAACTTGACCCTAGAGCGGTCAAGTGCATCTTTGTGGGCTACTCAACAACTCAAAATGGGTATGTGTGCTGGAGTCCAGTAGAGAAGAAGAAGTTTGTTAGTATGGATGTTCACTTCCGGGAGCATGAGCCATATTACCGCCAGAAGGGAACTTCACACAACACGTCTAATACTACCAGTATAAGGCGAGAGGGGGAGATGGAGAACTTGGTGGTAACCGATTTAGAAGTTTAGCACAGAGGCACGGTTGAGGAGGAACATAAATGTGAAGCGGAACAGGGGAAGGAGATGAGAAGTGTTAGGCCTACGGCTCAGGGGGAGTTACTTACCTATAGCAGAAGAGAAGCAAACTGCAGGACCAGTACCTACAGTGCCAGTGCTAAGTCCCCTGCCTGCGTCTGTCCCAACTCCTGAGACACCTATACCGCCATCCTCCTCATCTACACCACCATCCTTCTCAGGTGATATCATTCCTCCTACATCTTCCACACCACTATCTACACGAAGGACTACTCGCAGTAATGCGAGAAATCCTCCGGACAGATATGGTTGGGATCTTGCTAAGTTTGTTTCTTATGACCATATCTCTTCTTCTCATGGAGAATTTATAGCATTTTTGGATAGTATTACTGTACCTAACAATTGACAGGTTGCCAAGAACGATCCAAAGTGGAAAGCGGCGATGCACGAGGAGTTGGGAGCTTTTGAGAAGAACCATACTTGGGAGCTGGTGAGACTACCAGAAGGAAAGAGAGCAGTCGGATGCAAATGGGTTTTCACGGTGAAGCAGAACCCAGATGGACAGGTTGAGCGCTATAAAGCTCGACTGGTGGCAAAAGGATACAGTCAGACGTACGACATTGACTATGACGAGACCTTTGCACCAGTGGCAAAGATGAGCACTGTCAGGACCTTGATCTCTCTGGCAGCCAATGGAGGATGGAAGCTACACCAACTGGATGTGAAGAATACATTTCTTCATGGGGATCTAGTGGAGGAGGTGTACATGAAGATACCACCAGGATTCGGCACCAATCAGACAGAAGGCAAGGTCTGCAGACTGAAGAAGTCCCTCTATGGACTGAAGCAGTTTTCTCGAGCATGGTTTGACAGGTTCAGGAGAGTAATGATAGGGATAGGATATCAGCAGATCAATGCCGATCATACTGTCTTCTTCAGACGAAGTGGAGGCCACATCACCATGCTTGCGATGTATGTAGATGATATGATTATTACAGGCGATGATGAGCAGGAGATCGCCCAACTCAAAGGGAAGCTTGGCAAGGAGTTCGAGGTGAAGGATCTTGGCCCTTTTCGATACTTCCTCGGGATTGAGATTGCTCGAGATACAGAAAAAATTGTTCTTTCTCAGAGGAAGTACGTACTGTACATGCTTACGGAAACAGGAATGATGGGATGCAAACCAGCTACGACACCGATAGACCAGAAGTTCAAACTGGATGCTGAAGCTGGAGAACCAGTTGATCGGAATAGATATCAGAGATTGGTGGACAAGTTGATCTACTTGAGCCACACTCGACCTGATATCAGCTTTGCGGTCAGTGTAGTGAGCCGCTATATGCATGACCTCCGGAAGGGTAATATGGACGCAGTGTACCAGATTCTGAGGTACTTGAAGGGAGCCCTCGGGAAGGGACTGATTTTCAGAAGAAATAATCATGTGAGCATCGAGGGCTATTGTGATTCTGACTGGGCTAGCTGTGCTGACGACAGGAGATCTACATCGGGATACTGCATATTTGTAGGAGGCAACTTGGTCACTTGGAGGAGTAAGAAGCAGTCAGTGGTTGCCAGATCAACATCTGAAGCAGAGTATAGAGCTATGGCCTTGGGAGTCACAGAGCTATTGTGGTTGAAGAATATGCTGATGGAGCTGAAGCTGGACCAGGGAGCCAAGATGAAGCTATGGTGTGACAACCAGTCAACTATTAGTATTGCCAACAATCCAGTACAACATGACAGGACCAAGCATATCGAGATTGACAGATTCTTCATCAAAGAAAAGCTGGATGGTGGACTACTAGAGCTGGATTATGTTCCAACCAAATATCAGGTAGCAGACGGATTGACCAAGGGGCTTAACTCTATTAGCATGATGAGAGGATGTGACAAGATGGGCTTAGTGAATATCTTTCGCCCATCTTGAGGGGGGTGTTGATATATTTAGTATGAGAATATGTTATATTTAGTATGGAAATATCCTGAGGACATATTTGGGATGCCAGAATATGCCACAGGATATTCTATCATGTAAAGGCTATATAAAGCCTATGAGATTATCAATGAAATTCATCAATCAATCTCAACAGTAATTCTTTAAAGGTCTTCGATCTTGACAGTATCAGTACATTCTTTCCCTTGAGTCTTTATGACAGATTTTGAAGATGCTGGTCATAATGTTATTGGCCAATGTTTCACGGGTCCGAATATGACTGGATAGGAACACGAGGACACTGACAACACACTGATTTCGGCATGCAGTAGTGTTATTTGAGTGCCCATTTCATGTATGATACATGATTGACTCAGGCACGAAACTGAGACACCAATTTTGGATTATCCATGGTTCGTAGTTTAGCTCTTTCTTATACACTACTAATGGCAACTGAATACCTTTTGTAGGTAATGGATATGGAGCATGAACTTCAAGGATTGAGGATTCAGCTAGCAGAAAAGTCTGTGTACTGTATTAAACTGAGGAAAGAGGTTTGATTCATTTTCTGTATCTTCTGTTTTGATCTTTGTTACTGTTGATACTCAATTTTTAAGTTTTATTCTTTCTTTCAATTTCACAATATTCATAATTCATATCATCTGTTTCTCGATCTGCACTTGTCTACCTAGTTTGGGTTTCACATGCACACCCATATCCCCTCGTTTCCTATGATTCCTTATATTCTTAGAATTTTGTAGAACACGGTATATGAAGTTATTATAAAACATCTGTGGAAGCTATATTTATTGAACCTATATTAAGTTACTCTCTCTCTCTCCTGCGTGTGATTGTGCCATGTGTGGGTGTGTGAAATCTTACTATTATCAATTCCATGAGACCCTGAGTTTCATTGTGCTAAGACACTGTTGAGAACACAATTTCCAAATCTAAATGCTGAATAACAATAGTATACTCATTGTTCTTTCTCCCTCCCTCTCTCTCTCTCTCTCTCTCTCTCTCTCTCTCTCTCTCTCTCTCTCACACACACACACACACACACACACACACACACACATGAAGGTTTTAATAATATAATACACAAGCAATGTGTTATAAATCTTTACATACACCTAAACCGAGTACTTGGCAATCATATGACAAAGCAGTATTGTTAATTGTGATCTAGACATTCTAAAATCCAACTATCCAAGTAGATTGAGAATTATGGTTTGAGAACCTCCAACCTGTGAATTTAATGGACACAAAATAAATAGTTTGTAAGAACTCATCAAAAGACATTCATTTTGCAGTTCATGCATAGGCAATGAGTTATTGAACCACTTTAAATTTGGTCCCCATAACTTTTTGACACTGTAGATCACATTCGGCATACAGATCACCATGTTTCCAGCTCCATCCTATATTTTCATACGGGTGTATAAACTCTTAATACACCCTGTTTATTGTGGACGAGTGTGTGTATAGATACCATGGGTCTGCTGTCTACAACAAATGACTTCTTATGTTGCACGGACACGGGAAAATGGTGTCCGTATCTGTATCGGTGTCCGTACCAGTATCGGTGTCCGTATTCCTGCAACATAGGTGATTAGACTGTACATTTTTTAAAATGCCGGTATCCCTTAACCATATAATGTCCTTATCCATAACCGTGTCTATATTCGGTCAACATTGTGTCACTATAGCTGATATTCAAGATTTTTAAGACGTAAATCTTTTCAAATTTTACAAAGAAGAAGAAAGTTACTACAAACATAATATAGAAAATTGAATTATAATTTGGGAAAGTTAATCGAGTCTACAAAAGTAATTGTCGTGCAAAATTCTCTTTAAGTAGGTTCATTGATAAACACACCTGCTCACTGGCATGCATATTACTTGTGCTTGAAATTGGCATGACCCATTTCCTTGCATTTGGACCTCTGCAGTTAGAGATGAACAGAATGCTCGAAGAAAACAGGTCCCAAGTGTATGAACTTCAGGGTCCTGAATGTCTAGGCTCATGTTTACATATTATACCTCGAACAGCTGCTGCTCCAGACATCTCAATTTATTCTATTCAGTGGTATCGTGTATTGCCTGAAGGAAGCAAAAGAGAATTGATTTCCGGTATGTGGTCGTCATATTTGCTTCTTGTTAACAACATTTATGTCATATTCAGTGGAATAAGTGAAGTGATGCTTTATTTTCAATATTAGTGTTATTTATTTAAGGTGTCATCCATTTTTGTTATCATAAGAGATGGAACTTAAAGCTGATTCAGAGCCTATAGCAAATTGTATCACCTAACCTCTTTGTCTAGATTCTTTTATAATCTAGGGGAACTTGGAGGGTGCTCTTGGTTGCATGAGCTTAAACTGCATATCCAAAAACTCCCCACCTGCCAACTGGCCGTGTAGGTTTTATGGAATAACCTCTCTTGTTGATAGCTACCTAGTCTTGGAAATTGGCATCAACATAGAGGGTTGACGTTAGGTTGACAACCGATGGTGAAGGTTCCCAAACCCCAAATTTCCTAACTATCTACATTCTGGACTAAGCTTTATGCGTGTAGGAGGAATACAGCCAACATTAAATAGAAAAAGAAACTCCCAAACATCAAGTGGATAAAGGTTGTGAATACCACATAAAAGTCATAGAGGCTTATCAAAGGGCTCTGTAGAAAATAGTTGTAGAAAATAGTTGTTATATTTTATTGATAATCTCTTGGCTATTTATAGCCTTACAACCTCCTCATTACATTAACTCTCTATAGGAATATCCTATGGCATATTCTCATTACATTAACTCTCTATAGGAATATCCTATGGCATATTCCAACATACCAAATATACTAATAGGATATTCCAACACATATTCCAACATACCAAAAATACCAATAGGATATTCCAATACTCCCCCTCAAGATGGACGAAAGATATTCACTAAGCCCATCTTGTCACATCCTTTCGTCATGCTGACAGAGCTAAGCCCCTTGGTCAGTCCGTCTGCTACCTGATCTTTGGTTGGAACATAGCCCAGCTCTAGTAGTCCACTATCCAGCTTTTCTTTGATGAATAATCTGTCAATCTCGATATGCTTGGTCCTGTCATGCTGTACTGGATTATTGGCAATACTAATAGCTGACTGGTTGTCACACCATAGCTTCATCTTGGTTTTCTGGTCCAGCTGCAGCTCCATCAGCATATTCTTCAACCACAATAGCTCTGTGACTCCCAAGGCCATAGCTCTATATTCTGCTTCAGCTGTTGATCTGGCCACCACTGACTGCTTCTTACTCCTCCAAGAGACCAAGTTGCCTCCTACAAATATGCAGTATTCCGAGGTGGATCTCCTGTCGTCAGCACAGCTAGCCCAGTCAGAATCACAATAGGAAGGGGATACGAGCAATGCCCTTCCAATATTGATCTTGAGTATGGTGCGATGATAGACTTCTTCAAGTTATTCTAACAAAAGTAAAGCTGAGATCTGTGTGGAAGCTCTTACGCATGGTGTAGGAAACGAACCAATGCTGTGCTCTAATTCTGTGAAGCGGTGGTTTAGGCTTGTGGTCGTATGTTCGAGGCCAAACCCTGCCGGAAAGCCACGGTAGTTCTTTGATCTGTGGTATCGAGGAACGAAGGGGAACCATGTCTAGCTGCAGAATTATGGGTCAAAGCGAGCAGCCACAGAAATCTGAGAATACTTTTGTTAGAAAATACTTGAGCCTACCATAGCTCATATACTCAAGAACATACTCTCCTTAATGGGAGATGATACTTTGGCGAAAGCCGAACATCGTGTATCAGCGGACAACCACCATTGTCCCTATGACCTGAGAGGATATGAACACCTGGTTCATCTTCCTTCTCATATAAACCCTGAAAATGGGATCTACAACTTTATCGTGGACACTCTGGTGACCATGAACAACAATATACACAATACTTTCAGAGAAATCACGGATGTTGGACGAGAAATCATCCACATCAAAAAGGAACTCAAAAGCTTAGGGAAAATCCCTAACGCTGATGATAGTATCTCTAGCAAAATTGTTAGACATGCTATCAAAGAGAAAATAGCCCCTGCCCAGACGAAGATGGGCTAATAGCATCAACATAATGAAATTTTCTTCTAGGGAAACTAATACTATTCCCACAGAAGAAATTGATGAAAATTTCTACAAAACCTTTTTAAGGTTACAACAACAGGAACTTTTTGGAGAGCTAGAAACTGATCAAATTTATGATTATTATGAAAAACATTCAAAAGCAATTGACTTCTTTAAATGGAAGTATGTGGAGAGTTCTGATTCAGGCTCTTCTGATGATGACATGGAAGAACTCCATGTTCGTGCCCTAGAAGAAGGGCAAGGTAGCAACGACACAATGGTTATCGAAGCTGAACCTAACACTAATATAGGATCGATTAATCCTAATCCTGAGTTGATTATGAGAGATCCAAACTTTGTCTTAGGGGGAACTTTCCCTTATACGCTAAAGTATCGTGAAGAAAGACGAAATGATTGGATTAAGATCCACTCATCCCAACAGGGAATCCATCACGACAAGAGATATCTGTCTGATGGTTTGATCTTTAACTTGAGAATATTCCCCATAAACAGATTGGAGAATATATTTCAAATTGGACTCAAAAGGTTCAAGGGATGGCTTATTTCCTCCCTGCTGACATTACTACTGAAGGATTCATTCACTATGCCACCAGTCATTGGCAAGGTGATAGCATTGCATGGTTACGGAACTTTGAAATGCTGAATCCTCAGATGGCTGATGAAATTAAAGCCAATCCAGATAAATATGCAGCCTTGGATAAACTATTAGAGTTACTCCTGGCTGATTTTACTGGAGAAAGCTCACAAGCTTCAAAAAATTACAATAAGATATTGCACAAGATGGTTCTGTGTGATATCTGTATGCTTGAGGAATTTGTGTCCAAATACATTGGACTCATCTTCCATTTAAGCGATGTTAGACAGAAAGAATTCTGGATGGAGGGATTTTTTACCAAAATTTTCTACCCATGGAATAATCTTATAAAAGAAAATTATGACAAAATACGGGGTGGTGTTCATACAACTGGTATGCTGAAAAAGGCATGTATGAAAACCATGGAAGAAACCTGTGAGCAGGCTAAGGCCGCGTCACAAATGAATAAGTTCATTAAAAACTCGGTACTTGGTTACCGATGCTGTAAAAAGTATGATGAGGATGTTAATTTTCAATTCGGATGTCCTCCAGTTTGGCAAAAACCAAAGTGGAAAAAGACATGGAAGAAGGGTAAAACCTTTAGTAAAAAGAAGTGGAAAATCACTCGAAAGAAGTGGAAACCCAACTTCAAAAGGAAGTTCAAATCTGAAAAGAATTTTCGAAAAGGGAATTTGTCAAAAGGAAAAAATTCAAAAAGGGTTGCAAATGTTTCAAATGCAACAAAAAAGGGCACTTTGTCAATGAATGCCCTGAAAATATACAAAGTGTGGTCATAAATGACCTAGATGAGTATGGTATTCATATTGGTACCCTAGACGAAATTAGCAGTAATACGTCTGATTCTTCGGTCTATGAGATTGAGTCTATTGATGAGTTCTCTGAAGAAGATCATTCGTCTAAAGGAGAGGAACTCAGTAATGCAATAGAACATCTCAAGATTAACATGAATACGATAAACAAAACCTATAATCAGGTGAAAATCACTCTTCTTGATGATAAAGCTATCATTCCCATTAAAGAGGGAGTCTCTGCGGGATATACTTTATACTCTAAAGAAGAGGTATGTATCAAAAGATACAGAAGTTCTGAGATATTTCTCGGAATGAGAATATTTATACCTATCGGATACTACGGTATTATCCATAGTGTTCCGTTACATACAAATTAAGGTATAATTTTGACACAAGGGTTTGTTGAACCAGTGTCAAGACACAATATATCTATCACCGTTAAAAACATAGTGTATGAGGATGATTATAAAATTCATAGAGGTGACCCTATTGGGTTGCTTGTTATTCATAAATATGAAAATCTGCCTATTGTTGAAGAATCCCTTCCCCAGCGGATAATTCCTCAACAGGGTTCTAGCAGTAGTTCTAATAGGAACGATCCTAATGAGCATTACTATGAATTTAGAATATTTATGAATAAACTTACATCTGAAGAGACCTCAAATTCTAACCTCATGCAAAGTGAAGGTGAACAATTTGAGATCACAGATTAAAATCTTGAAAAGCTAAATGAAGCAATTCCTCACTCCGATAAAAAGGAGATTTATAAACCTATTTCTTTCCAGTCTAGGTTTTTAAACAAACATACTTATATATTCGAAAGAATGCAAGGTAATATCGAGTTACGTGGCGGAGAAGATTTTTCCTCTATCTGCCTTCTCGATAAAAAGAAAATCGAAAAATTAAAAAGAAATACCCAAGGATGAGATATCTCCATATTGGGTTGATCCAACTAAAAATAATGGGTTTATTCCGAACAAGAATAGATACCCCCATACTGGTCGTCTGTATGGACGAAAGAATAATAAATAGCCCTCTAAATAACATCATTGGAGGTGCGAAATCCAACCTGGTAAACAGGTTATTTGGAATAAATATTCATCCGGACTTTTTTATAAGTCTTGACGATGAAAACATTGAAAAAACATGTACCCTATCCATAAACCTACAAGGCATAGAACTTATGCCGGGATCAAAAGTTTTGGGCATTCAATGGGAACATTGTATGGCTTTGAATGATACCCCAACATTCAAGTCAATTACTCCAAAACATCTAGTTAAGCTATTCGAGGTTGGAATAGGTAAAACTATACAACCAAGATTAGTTAAATTAGAACATTTGAGACTCGACAATGAAATGCAAATATTTGTTAAGTCTCTAAAACCAAAACTAGAGGTACTTACTGAGTACTTTATTGCCTCGGGCAATACTATATCTATTGTTGTGAGTGGAAGCAGACCCAGAATGCATGATGCTGAGTCATCTTCCTCCAACGCAGTAAAGATTTCACGATCTAACTCTATGGATCATCTCGGTACAGAAAAGACATCTTCTGACGAGTATGCTCATAGGGCTAGCATTAGTGAATCCCCATTGAGGGAAGAACTAGACTCTTACTAGATGAAAGGTCTAGAAGAGATAATCTAGTGGTTAGTAACCCTTTACCCCGAATTCGGGAACGAGGCTCGGATTTATCTTAATGGAAGAAAGCCGAGAAAACCTCAGTAATTATAAAAAAAAAAATGAGCTATAATGCTTTTCAAATCCGGGAAGCATACAAGATGCTCTGTTTGACAAATAAATTCAAAGATATTATCAAAACAGAAACTTCCGGGTCGAATTACAGAACTATTGTAATGAGACACAGAGAAAAAACAAAGAGACTGCTCAGAGAACATATCCATCTTTATAAAAATAGAAGAAATATCGATTATATACAAAAAAATAAAGAGAAAAGAAAAGTAACTTTTGCTAGGGTTATTGATTTGGGTGATACGGATTCTTCCGATACCAATATCAATTTACCCTATGATAATACTGATCATATAGATCTACCATTTAATGATATCCTTGACCTCTAGATTCCGAGTACCTCGGTTGATCAAGTAGGGATTGAACTTGAGCAATTGAATAAATACAATATAGACGATTGGCTTCAGCTAGATGCTGATGACCAACTGACTACAAATGAAGTCCTAGATTGGGACAAAATTATTAATCCTAATAATGATAAGAGCGACTCTTGATCTCAAGACTGCTCCACAAGGACATATTTTTATACCCTTGACGATATGTATCCCAGAGTATAATGAGCTGACTATTCACGCTCTTGTCGATACGGGAGCGGAAGTGAGCTTATTACAAGAATTATTCATACCTGAGCATCTAAAGGTTAAGCTTGAGCGTCCATGTAAATTAAATGATTTCATGGGACGTCAGGTTTTGGTTAACCATAGAGCCAATATTGAGGTACAACTTCCAGATATACATGAAAATTGTAAAACTTATCAATATACCTTCATATTACTCCCAAAGGAGTGTGATAATGATTGTTTAATCGGTATGGATAATCTCAAGCATTATCCTCCGTTTAATCGACATTATTTTGACATTGATGGTCGCTCTATCCCGCCAATACCATTTAATGTCTCAATTGCTAATAAATATACACCGGCAGCCCAGCGTGGTGAGATTACTACGACTGATAAGGTCTGCACTTATAATATTTCAGCGGATAACAACTTCCATCGAATTATTCATGGAATGTTAGAACCGTTGTAGTCAGATAACCCATTAAAGTGGTTTGATAAAGCTCCTAGATATTGCAAGATTGAGCTTTTAGACATTCACAAAGAATCGAAAGTTCGGGCAACATCATTATGGTTTCTCCTTCCGATAAGGAGGAATTTGCTAAACAGATTGACGAACTGCTTCGATTAAAGTTAATATAGAAAAGTTCTAGCACCCATTCATCTCCGGCATTCCTGGTCAGGAATCATGCTGAGATAAAACGTGGAAAAGCTAGAATGGTAATTAATTACAGAAAACTTGACAACTACACAAAGTTTGACGAATACTTTATTCTCTCTGCTGAAAATATGATTAAGCAAATACAGGGAGCTAAATTTTATAGTAAGTTTGATGCTAAATCAGGTTTTTGGCAAATCAAACTTGCAGATTAAACCTCCATTGAGCTGACTGCGTTCAGTTGTCCTTAGGGACATTTTGAATGGTTAGTTATGCCCTTTGGATTAAAAAACGCTCCACAAGTATTCCAGAAATGGATGAATTCCATATTTGGTCATTTGGAATTCGTGGTAGTATATATTGATGATATTCTTGTGTTCTCTAAAACTGTGGAAGAACATAAATATTACAAGTGGTTAAACTTTTGTTGGATAATGGTATTATCCTCAGTCCTAAGAAGATTGAACTCTTTAAGACAAATCGATTTCTTAGGAAAAATAATCAAAAATGGCCAGATTGACCTGCAACAGTATATCTATACCAAGATTCGGGATTTTCTTGATGACTTTAAAACACTGAAAAAGCTTCAGAGCTTTCTTGGATTACTTAACTATGGTAGAAAGTTTATACCACATCTTTCTGCTAGAGTTGAGAAGTTACAAGATAAGCTAGCCGCTGGACAAGCAAAATATAAACTAGTTACTACTTACTGGTGAACAACCCAGAAAGTGGGACACCAGCAAGATCTCCATTTCCCTTTCACCTAAGGAGAAAGAGGAGATTGCTAAAATCAAGGACCTGGTTAAAGACCAAAAAATCTTTTATTTTCCACCTGATGATGATAAGTTGGTCCTACAAACGGATGCTTCTGATCTCTTTTGGGCAGGAGTATTAATTGCAAAAAATAAGAAAATCGTTGCATATACCTCTGGAAAATTCACGAGAACCCAGATTAAGTATGCAACTTATGATACAGAATTATTAACTGTTAAATTAGCCATTAAGAGCCTGAAAATATATCTCCTTTATAGAAATTTTATTATTGAGACCGACAACAAATCGGTTGCTCAGTTTCTGAAGAAAAAGACCATTAATAATCCAGAGAAAAATCTCCGAAGGATTAGAATTGCTATGTATTTAGAAAATTTTAATTATGATGTTGTTTACATCCCTGGATATACTAACTTCCTGGCTGACACTCTTACCAGGCCATAATGCGATGGACGTCGAGGAGTTTAAAAGATTAAAAAAGATTCATGAAGACATGAAGAGGCAGAGGCCTTTTCACCAGTAACGGGCCCTAAAAAGGCCAAGGCGAATGCTGCAAGCAATGCAGCCTCTTCGTCAGGAACGGTGATGGTGAACAACCTAGTTCCAGGGGCGAATAGCCCACTAACGCAGGCGAACAGCCAGCAGGGGAATAACAACCCCATGGCCGTACATGCACCAACCGCACATGCAAATCCGAAAGGTAGGGTGTTGGAAGGACAAAAAAGAATGGTTCCTTACCAGGGGAAAACTGTCACGACCCGCACCCGCTTTTCGGACGCGAGCTCGTGAGCAAGCCAGCTACGCATCAAGCGGACTCCAGCCCGACTCGAATACGTAAACGCTGTCACGACTAGGGTAAGCTTCCAAATCATGGCAAACAAATCTATATCTCAATCTACAATAAGAATAATAAACAAGAATGAACAAGTATGTGTCGTGGTATGCAGCCCACTAGCATATATGTCCGATGAGACTCCAAGGAAAATAACGAGAGTCTCTAAACTGAGTCAATAAGCAGGATAACTCATGATAAGGAATGTAAAGCACGAAAGGATAACAATATAAAATCACTGACTAATACCTGTATCATGCATCGCAATCCTCTACCATCCCGCTCTGCTAACTAACTCCATGCAATCGCTAAACCTGAAGAGATCATCAGGTCTTCAGGGGACATAGCAAGATACATAAAAACATGTCTATCTAGCAGTTTATCATGCAATAAAGAAAATATAGGAAATAAACGGGAAAAGACTAATCAACACGAAAATACAACTATACACGACTGGAAGAACCACTACGCATAAACGAACTGCTGGAGAAGAACAAGAGAACACGATATCACGATGTCAATGGATAACCAATCGAATACTCAAACCCTCGCCTCTAGTGTGGACTCGCAGGTTTGAACAACTACTAACCCTCGTCCCGAGTGTGGACTCTCTGGTTAGCTTTAACTACTAACCCTCGCCCCTAGTGTGGGCTCGTAGGCTAGCATCACCCTCGCCCCTAATGTGGACTCGCAGGTGTGGATCAATAACTACTAACCCTCGCCCCTAGTGTGGGCTCGCAGGCTAGCATCAACTACTAACCCTCGTCCCTAATGTGGACTCGCAGGTTAGCTTCAAATAACTACTAACCCTCGTCCCTAGTGTGGACTCGCAGGTTAGCTTCAGGGATCAAGATACAGATAACTACTAACCCTCGTCCCTAGTGTGGACTCGCAGGTTAGCTTCAAGAATTCAAGGTACAACAGTTCTGTTATGACTTATTCATCCTATGATACGATACGACTCACGACACGGTACGAGAGGGAACCAATCCGGTAGAACCACGACATCCAGTCAAGCATGATAACGATAAAAGAACACGACTAATAAACCAGTAAACATTGTCTAAAGTAAAGCATGCAAATCAAGAGTACTGAAATAACTAACTGATAACATATAAAGATATAGGGACTAAATAAGCATGTAAATCATGAACAACTAGAGAACTAACTGATAGCATATATAAAGTAAAGGAACTGTAAGCATGAGTAATGAACTGTAGAGGGAGGCAAGGTATCTTGCCTGGAGGTTGCATGCAGATCCAACAAAATATCATCAACTGATAAGCCATAAAATCCACATCATCACACTGTCTTCGAAAGCTGAAACAAACATTATCAACGTTCTCAGAATAGTCAAATTAGCTAGGATTGCCTGTCCTTAAGTCCAATTCTGGACATAGGGGCAAAACGGTAATTTCGGGCCAAAACGGTGTCCGCCGTTGGACCCGCTTTGCATCGAAAAGCGTGCCAGAGTCAATGGTCTCTAAAGTCGTCAAACTACATGTCTACGGATTCGTTTTGATGATACGAACCCAACGGTATGTCCAATTTTGGATCCCGGTGGGCCGTGCACAAAATTGCCCCAAATTTCGTGCTGAGGTCCAGAGCCCGAATAAGAATCCAACCTAAATTATTCATGAAATCACACTATACTATTTAATACATGCTTATTTAATATATAACTCAATTGTCTTTATATGGACTTTTTATGTAGTATTATCTAACTCTTCAACTGACATTACTATATATAGATTTTTAATATAATTACACTTATTCTTGTCTAAATTATTCTTATTTTATTCAACTAACTTTAACTATACATGCAATACTTTGCTTAACTTTTGGTTTCCTACGTTTAAAAGATTCCTTTTACTATTGACTTCCATTTGCATGCACAGTATAGGTACAAAGAGAGAAGGAGGGGGTTAAGTATAATAATATACTCTATTGTCTATCTATATGTACAATCTGTAGATTGGTGTGAGTGTCCAAATTTCAAATTTATAGGAAAATAGGGGGTTAGTTGTATAACTCACCTTGCATGAAACTGTCTACTCTAATATTCTCCGCTGCTTCAAAGGGACAATGTTCCATGGTTTGAAATATGGGAGCGGGTGATATGATGCCTTCGAATTCGGCAGGTCCGCTTGGTCTCAGGTGAAGGTCCTGCAATCGACGGTCTGAACGGGCGCGGAGAGGAGTGCTCGGCGAGATCATTGGGAATCCTCGGGTACAACGGCTCGGCAGGTCCTTGGTGCAGGTTATGGCTTGCACCGCAAAGAGCGCGATGAGTCACACTTCGATGGCAGCGGCCTTGGGATGCAGCCTTGCTTCGTGAGGTAGCACGCAAGGCCATGGTCGAAGGAAGCAGCGCTGGGCTGATCGAGGGGGTGGTTGGTGATGCGGAAAGAAGTGGTCTCGACGTCACAAATCGCACGATCATTACTCAGATGATCTGATAGGGATCGATGTCGAGTTTTCATGGTTGCAGTCAATGGTGAGGCTGTGACGCGGCGTTGCGGAAGAGTCGCATGCCTCGGAGAGTCTTCTGGGTGTTCGACACATGGAGGCCGGTATGTCGGGACAGCCGACATTGCCAAAGGGAACTCAAGTTTCGACGCCGACTGGTTGGTACGGATGCACAAAGGAGAGTTGTCGCAGCGTCGTCGTCGTTGGCAATGAACCTGACCACCACCTGGTGTCGGCCGCATCGATGGCCACGGTGGGGTAGGCATGGGAGTTATATCGAAGAAGATGGAGATGGAAAAGAAGGGGTGGCCTAGGAGAAGTAGGGTTGGGCTGCTACAACTTCTCCTTTTATAATAGATGAGTCGGGTTAGGGCCTTCAAATAGTGTTATGGGCTTAGTTAAGGTGGTCATTGTGTAGGGAAGGAATGATAGAAATTGTGGGTTTGGTTTATATAAAACATGGATGGCCTGGCCTTGATCGGCTGTGAGAGGCCGGATATATATAAACACATTAAGGGCCTAAACAATATAATGAAATGCTTAGGGCCTTACAACATTCCTGAAGGCCTAACAACTATATAAATATATTTAGCTAAGATTTAGATAAGGGTTTTGGCGCACTAGCAACCTATCAATATATAATGTATAAGATAAAAGACAACTAAATTATATACCGTAGATAATTAAATAATTGAATATAAAAAACCACTAGTTAGCTTAATTCCATATGTGGGACATAGGTATGGCTATGACATCCCTACCATGTCTAATACACTAGTCAAAGCGCACGACCACACTAGCCAAACCAAAATTTCTAGTCGATATGCACATCAAAACATAACCAAGACTACGGCCATATATATATATTTATAGTATTAGGCTATTATCAATATAGTCATATATATACAAAATATCTATTAAACTATTTATAATGGTCATGTCACAACTTGGCCTGGTTTTTCTACTTAGGACACACTTATGGACAGGTCTCCCTTAGCATGGCTAATACACTAGTCAAGGCATGCCACTGCACTATCGGTGCCATGATTCCTAGTCGTCTTGTACTTCAAAATTCAACTATGGCTAACGTCATCTACCGTAATAATTAACTAAATAATGATTTATAAAATCCTAAAAATCACCGTTTAAATCAAATAAATAATAGAAAAAAATAAATTCAAAAATTTCCGGGAAGGGGAGCTACAAATACCTTTGCCAGCACCATGGTAAAGAATTGGTACAACCAGGAGATGAAAAAAATGACAAAGACTCATGGAATAAGTTTAATGGCTGTTACAGGGCCATACAATCAAACGACCTCAAGGGAGCTAGTTTTTGGCTTTCCCAAATTGAGAAGCAGTTCCTAGCCGAAAAGGCTAAAGCTGCACAGCACAACGCAAAACTCCATGAGCTGAGACAGATGGCATTTCAGATGATAGCATATAGTGCTATTTCAAGATCACCTGCTTTGGTTGCTAAAGAGAAAGATCTCTTCCAAGGACATAGCTCCGAGCATAAAGAGCTCAAGGAGATTCTGAGGCAAATCGACAGTCATGATCTGGTTAATTTCCGGATCCCAGACATACTGCGATTCTACTTAGCTATGTCTATTGAGAATGAGCGCCTTCAGAGTATGGAGACTGAAGGAATGGTACAGAGTATGATTACTATGTACCAACAACAAATAATTGATGAAGCTCGTCTCCTTGCATATTTCAAACGCTTAGATGACTCTGAGATCACTAAGTATTTTGAAGGCTTGGAGATTGTCTATTCAAGCTATGAATATATTCACCTGGTATCTTGTTTCCAGGAGATTGTAAATATGACATTACAGATCAAAAAAGGATTCCTTCATAAAGTGTTCATTTGCACTTCGGATAAAGAACTCTATGAGACGACAATCCCAGAGGTCTGCTGGGAAGCTGCTGTCGCTCATGCTACCAGGTTCCAGGCGTTGTTCCGGTTCCGAGTTTGGAGCATTTGGGAGGAGAGAAGATATATCAAGTGTTTCCCTTCCTACCAGATTTGGGAGCTGTACCGCCTCGAAGGTGACCCATGTCTGAAGTTCTCGCCGTTCAAGAAGGGGAACTTCAATGAAGCAAAGGAAAGGTTTGGTGCTGCCAGGGAATTTTTCGTAGAAGCCCAGAAGCTGAGCCAGGGGACGGCTGTCCTATCTAGAGGAGGCAATGTCCTTTTGGCCAATTACTTATGCCACAGGCCAGAGGAGGGAGATACGAGCAATGCCCTTCTCCAAGAATTTTTATCCAATTTGTGTCTTGGACCTGCAGGACAGCAAGCCAGGGACGATGTCTATGCTGAAGACACTTTTATGGCAAGTCTTCAGATCAATACTGGAAGCATGGTGGACCTATGAAGACAAGAATTACGAGGAAGATGGTTTTGCGTCGCTACAAGAATAGGGTTCAGTGGCGAAAAACCAAGGTAAAGAAGAAAAAATCGAGGCCTATAACTGTGCCTCCTCTACGACAATTTCCTCCAGCCAGCCCGCCGGATGTTTCAGAAGACGATAATGAAGAGGTCGCTGCGTCTCCTAGTTTGTCACTCACCTCGTCTGAAGGGAGAAGAATTCAAGATGAGCAGCGAGACAGGTGGATCCATGATTGGACACCACCTAGACATATTTCTCCACCTCCAGAAGATTACGATCTTCGGAGCGGGTGGTGGGAGGTCGTGTATGGGACCCCACCATGATTTGATATTTCACCCTCTCATCAATTATTGAGGGTAACATGTATTATTCTCTCTTATCCAAAGCACTGTAGGATAAGATAAGAAGACAACTATGGTTTGCTTTAATAAAGTAAAGTTACTTTATTAAAGCTGTTTGATTCCCGGTGGCTTAACCGGCTCAACCGGTGATACTATCCGACCCTATAAATAAGATGCTTGTATGTGAGTAAGGGCAACAAAAAATTGTAATCTTCTTTGAGTTTATTTGAGTGTTCTGCGCTTCTGTACTCTGTCATCTCTGGTATCAGAGCCAGTTTAATAAAAATCCTTCTGAAGTTTATAGTAAGTCTTCTTTTCTTTTCTTTTACTTTCTTTTAATTATGTTTGAGTAAATATATGTTCTTGAGTATGGTGCGATGATAGGCTTCTTCAAGTTATTCTAACAAAAGTAAAGCTGAGATCTGTGTGGAAGCTCTTACGCATGGTGTAGGAAACGAACCAATGCTGTGCTCTAATTCTGTGAAGCGGTGGTTTAGGCTTGTGGTCGTATGTTCGACGCCAAACCCTGCCGGAAAGCCACGGTAGTTCTTTGATCTGTGGTATCGAGGAACGAAGGAAACCATGTCTAGCCGCAGAATTATGGGTCAAAGCGAGCAGCCACAGAAATCTGAGAATACTTTTGTTAGAAAATACTTGAGCCTACCATAGCTCATATACTCAAGAACATACTCTCCTTAATGCACTACTAAAATAAGGCAAATTAGCGACGTCCAGATACGTCGCTAATTAAGGAAAATACGTCGCTAAACGTAATTAGCGACGACTTTAACGACGAAAAATGAAGGTCGCGAAAAAGCTAGTCGCAGATGACAAATTCGTCGCCCTCCGTCGCTGTTTGCGACGTCACCCCAATGTCGCTGGGTCGTCACAAAATTAGCGACGGAGGGCGACGAATTTGAACGTCGCCAAATTAGCGACATAGTACGACTACGTAGCGACGTTATTTCTTTTTATGTGATGACATGGCATGCCTGCCACGTCAGCAGTTTAGCGACGTACGGCGACCAAATTAGCGACGTCAACTCTCTGCCACGTCAGCTACTGAGCGACGGATTGCGACGGATAGCGACGTGACGGCGCTAATTAGCGACGTCTGGATACGTCGCTATACGTCGCAGATATTATGAAATTTTTTTTAAAAAAATATGTTTGATATTTTTGTTATGTTGTGTGTCTGTGTTTACACAGACACACATCATCACAAAAATACCAAATATATTTTTTAAAAAATTGGGCAGCACCTCCTTTGTATATCAGATCATCGCTTATAACCCAGCGTAGGTATATTTGTCATCCCCATCGCAGATATCACAAACATACATGTCCAAGTAAATATCATACATGTACTCAATGAAAATACCAACAAAGTAAATATCCAACAAACATACATGTCCACAATGGGGGGCAAATAAGAATGAAAATCAGTGTACAGAACGGTCAATGGGTCCATAGGGCCAATACATACAAAGATGATAAAAAAAATCTACTGGATCACTGAGGACCCCTGTCGCGCATCTGAGATAGCATGTACTCATACTGCTCCTGTGTGAGCTGCACCGTAGGGGCAGTAGGAGGCAGTGCAATGTCTGGAGTCGGCGCCGTCGATGGACCGGGAGGACGTATCTGCTCCAGCTCTCGCAGTCGCTCACCATGCGCAACAAGGGTACTCACCATCCTCTGAGTACTCTCCTTAATCGAAGTTTGTACCTGAGTGAGTGAGGCAGACATGGTCCTCTGCGATCCCTCCAGCTCGACCTGTCTACGCTCTGTGCGCTGCGTAGACTCGGTGAGCGTGTGCAAGCTGGCAGCTGTAGCCTGCTGCAGACTCATCAGCTCCTGTATACTGCGCTCGACCGCATCAAATCGTCCGATGATCATCGGATCGTCGCTCTGCGGTATGGTGATCAGAAATCTGCTGCTGCAACTTGCGACGCAGCTCGTCGATCTGACGACCAATATCCTGAGCTCGTGATGACGCATGCGAAGCTGGAGACTGCGCACTGACAGGGGGGGCCCGGGATGACTCTGAAGCCAAATAGGCGCCGTAGGATCCCGTACCGTAGTACGTACACTTCTGAAGACCACCAACGGCGGTCATCCAGAGGTCGTCCTGCGATGGAGCTGTAGGCGGCTGGGAGGAAGTACCAGCCCCTCCCTCTGCTGGCGCACTAGCAGCAGCAGCCGCCTCCTCTTGTAGCCGAAGAAACTCGGCCTAGAACAATGTTTGCTAACGTCTAAGTCTTTGCTAAAGTCTATATTGATATCTATTTTCCTGTTTTCTAAATTATAGTAAATTAATATAAAGAATAGAACGTACATATGCCTGCGTCGCCCTCTCGTCAATGAACTCTCCAGCCCTCCGATGGGTGACCTGGAAGACGGTCACCATGTTGGGGTCCTCACCCTTTTTTACCTGTTAAAATATATTATCTATTATTAGTATTAAACATTCTATCCAACTATATATAAAATGATGTCCGTCATAGGAAACGTACCAGACGACGAAAATGCTCCGTCATCGGAATGGAGCCACCACACCACTTACTGGCGCTCGACCGCGCCACCTTGGCCTTGTCAGACCGCTCCTGGTACCTGGTCTCGCCGAATCTAGCCTTCATCGCAGTCCACTGCTCTGGCGTGATCCAACCATGGATCGGCTTTCCGGAACGATCACGAGACTTCTGGTCGTGGATCGCATCACGGATGAGCTTGCCTGCGACGGCAGAAAATTGGGCCTCGATCTTCGCCGCCCGGTGTGGTGGATAGAAATAGGTCCTCTACAAGAATTAAAATAGAAAAGTTATATAATATACACAAATGATTATTAAAATTTAAAAATAAACAAATTTTTTACCTTGAAGTGGGCCAACCAAAAGGTCTTCCTATCTGCGGGAGCATCTGAGTAGTTAATCCAAGGCCCACCATAGTTCTGCCTCAGAAATAACCCCAGCTGTCTCTGTACTGCAGGAGGCCGATATCTATACAATAATAAATTTTATGAATATATATGTACATATAATCATTTGAGAAATATATATTAACTAATTAACTTACTTCGTAGGCCCGTCCGTCCAAATCTCCATACGCGTCTCGTCCGGGGGAGCGCATGGAGGGTCGCTCTCACCTCCTGCCTGGGCAGGATCAGTCTGATCGCCGTCCTCCATATGCTCGGCGTCAGCTCTCCCCATGGAGCCGTCGGCAGGAGGAATGCTGGACGCGGGATCAGGAATGCTGGACGACGAGGGAGGACTCGCCAACCTGCTGGAACTGTCATGTCCCGGTAATGGACCGGGAACAGAACGGTACACTGGCGTACTCGGAGATGAGGATGAGGGTATGGAATCTGCATCCCCAGCCCGAGGCAGACGGGACTGCCTAATATAATATCCTCCGCGTCGTCCTCCTGGTCTAGTTATACCTGATAATAACATATGACAATAAAACAAATATACATATTTATATGATAGACATCACAGATTTTTGAAAAATATCATAGTCACAGATAAAAGTGTCACTAAAGTGTAACAGATTTATATGATAAAAGTATCACTAAAGTGTCAAATATGATGATAAAACAAACGTACAGATTTAATCCTCTTCTGAAAATTCATCTAGTTCGTTTAGCTCATCTTCTTCTTCTTCTTCTTCCTCCTCTACATCTTCACTTTCATCTGCATCTTCCTCTTCAGATAATTCTACTTCGTCTACACAATTAGATGTGTAATGAGGAACTTCCGTCGTGTCCACTTCTATAGTATTTGTTACAAGAGGTAGTTCATCCTCTTGATAAGCTATATCGTCAACCTCAAAGGTATTTCTAGCTTTGGTCTTGCATACTGTCCACCAGTCCGACCTTGTTGTTCCCCGTTTAGGATAACTTGTGAAGTACACGAGCTGAGCCTGACTTGATAGGACAAATGGTTCATAGGCTTGATATCGACGCCGATAGTTTATATCCACAAGACCGTGCTTGTCTACTTTCCAACCTTGACCTTCAATCGGATCGAACCAATCACACCTGAATAACACAATCTTAGCAGGCTCTATTCCATAACTATATGTCAGCTCCACAATCTCCCGTAGGATGCCATAGAAATCGTTGCCCGCATCAACATCTTTGTAGTTCGAAGATCTGATACACAAACAACTGTTTTTGGTGGAATCGAGATCCACAAAGTTGTCTCTGATCGGGCAAGTTGTTGACTTGAACCTAAACCCATTAACACAGTAGCTTGGCCATATTTTTGCAGCATAAATTGGTCCCTTGGCTAGCGTTCTAATAGACTCATTCTCAAGTCTTGCGTATGGACGATCGACCTAAATACCACGAAAAAATAAATTAAGCTCATTCTCAAGTGCATATACAGAAAGGTAATTACAGAGTTCTCAAGTCTTACATATGCACTCAACCATGATGGAAAATAACGCCTAATTTCTTGTTCTAGTTTTTCTTCTGTTATGTGTGGCCTACCTGACCTCACATCATCATTAAATATGCTGAAAACAACATCGTTCAATTAATGTAATAGTATAATAATCAACACTATTAAAATAATGTAGACATATTAATTACTTTCCTCTCCAGCTTCTCTACTTCATCATCGTCGCAGTTGAGTAATACATACACCTGAGCAGCCCTTAGCTCATCATCGTTCAGATATCTCTTCTTCATTTTACCCGATGGCTTTCCTGGAGCATTGAATACCTTCAGTATTGTATATTACATTCATGATCTCCGTCGTCGTTTCTGGAAGCTCTCGTTCTATTAGTTGCAACATGAGGCTTGAAATACATCGAACAAAAGTTTGTAATCTCCTCGAGAACATAGGCTTCACAAATAGAACCCTCGACCCGTGCCTTATTTTTCACCTTTCTTTTTAGGTGATTCAAATGTCGCTCGAACGGGTGCATCCATCGATATTCGACGGGTCCACCAACACGTGTCTCATAGGATAGATGAATCGGCAAATGCTCCATAGAGTCGAAGAATCCAGGAGGAAACAGCCTCTCTAGCTTGCACAGTGTTACCGCAATGTCCTTCTCTTGCTTTTCTAGACGATCAACGAGCAATTTCTTAGAACAAAGATCCCTGAAGAATATGCTAAGCTCCGTCAATGGATCCCAAACTGACTGCGGTAAGAATTTCCGAAATGCAAACGGAATTAACCTCTCCATGAATACGTGACAATCGTGGCTCTTCATACCCGTCAATTTGTTTTCCTTCGGATCGACACATCTTCTCAGATTTGACACATATCCGTCTGGAAATTTTAGGCCCTGGATCCACCGACAAAGTCTCACTTTATCCTCCTTGTCCAGTGAGAAAATTGACTTTGGCAGGAACTGTTTTCCATTCTCCTCTATCAAATGCAACGCAGGACGTTTGCATATTTCTTCTAAGTCCAACCTGGCCTTGGGATTGTCTTTCGTTTTTCCCTTTACGTCCATCACAGTATTGATTATGTTATCAAACACATTCTTCTCAATATGCATGACATCAAGATTATGTCTGATCAGATTGGTACTCCAATATGGCATATCCCAGAATATGCTCCTCTTTGTCCAGTTATGATCTCTACCAAATCCATCGCACTTGTACCCAGTTGTAGGATCTTCGATAGCACTTGGAAAATCTCTAACCTCCTCGCATATCATGGCTCCGCACCACCTTGGCGGTGGATCACCCTTCTCTACAATGCCGGCACGGAATGCATTCCTGTTCCTTCTGAACGGATGATCTTTTGGCAGAAATTGCCGATGACAATCAAAGAAGCACGGTTTTCCTCCGTGTTTCAAGCGGAAAGCCTTAGTACGGTCCATGCAATACGGACATGAGAGACGGCCATGAGTGCACCATCCAGATAACATTCCATAGGCCGAAAAGTCGTTGATGGTCCACATAAGGGTTGCCTTCATCTGAAAATTCTGCTTCCTGGAAACATCGTACGTGTTAGCGCCTACTTCCCATAACTGATTCAACTCATCTATCAAAGACTGTAAGTACACATCAATGTTCCTCTTGGGATTGTTCGGACCAGGAATTATAACGGTTAGAAACATGTACTGAGTCTTCATGCACATCCAAGGCGGTAGGTTATACGGAGT
Organism: Iris pallida; assembly: GCA_029216955.1. NCBI lineage: Eukaryota > Viridiplantae > Streptophyta > Magnoliopsida > Asparagales > Iridaceae > Iris > Iris pallida. Next base: position 34,116 of record JANAVB010022408.1, read on the forward strand.
GACAATCACAGGCCAGCACGAATACTGGGATCCCGAAAGACCAAAAGGAGTAAAACCGTCAGAAGATAGCCCCAACCTGACATTACGCAGATCTGAAGCAAAATCAGGATACACTCGATCAAAGTGCTTCCACGCTTCTCCATCGGATGGGTGATCCAACACTCCTTCAATCTGTTCTCGCATGTGCCAACTCATATTTTCGGCCGTCTCTTTCACCATAAATAATCTTTGCAACCGCGGCGTTAAAGGCAAGTAGTGCATTGAATCGGTCGGTCTTCTTGCACCGGTAGACCTTCCTGTACTAGTTGTCTTATAGCGATCAGCACCACAAAATCTGCACACATCTGCGTCCTTGTCGTCTTTGTAGTACAGCATGCACCCATTGCGACAAGAATCGATTTTCTCGTATCCCATCCAGAGCGATCTCACCATCCTCTTAGACCGATAGAAGTCTTTAGGTAACTTAGCACCCGCCGGCAAGATCTCTATAATCAACTCCAACACTCGGTTGTAGCATTCTTGCGACATGTTAAAATATGATTTAATGCTCAACAGTCTTGTAACCACCTCCAACGGTGAATGATCCTCACAACCAGGATACAATGGAGTCTTTGCATTCTCCAGCAACTCCATGAACTTTGCAGCATCGACATTCGGTGCCTCCTCAGCTGCATCATGAACGAAACTAGGCCCCGCAGCGTCGAAAACCATGTTCACGCACCCGTCGTCGTATGCATGATTATCTGAAACAAAATTAGGTCCCGCATGCATATACGACTCAACATAAGGCTTCGGCTCTGATGCTAAAGACACAAGTTCTCCGTGTGCGGTCCACTGATAGTAATTAGGCGTGAAACCCCTCGAGTACAAATGATATGTCACTTCCACTTCTGGATAATATTTCACGTTATGACATTTCACACACGGACACTTAATTTTGGTGCCGTCCATGTACTGAGGGAACGCCTTAGCAAACTGCAGGAACTGCTCTACTCCCGCAATGTATTCATCCCGCACACCACACATATCATCAGGACGACGATTGTACATCCATGAACGATTCCGCAAGTAGTAATTCATATCCATTTGGAAATAATTCTGCAAAGATGGACACACATTATCCAATAGGCACAAATTCGTATATTATGTCTTATTATGGGACACACATTAGTAGCGGACAGTTACTAATAACCATGCTATATCGCACATAAGTTCTTGTGCATCCAACGTGTACACATACGCTATCGATTCTTACTGATGCCAATCTCATTCAGACACACTAGATTCGTTTCGATATCGCCAGGGTCAAGTTGAAAATTGTCTTAACATCAATTTTCAAGACTTGAATATAATATCACCTACAACCGATATCTAAGACCCCATGACAAAGTCAAAGACCCCATGAATATAATGTCACCTACAACCGATATCTCATTCAGACACACTAGATTCGTTTCGATATCGCCAGACCATATATATATAATGTCACCTACAACCGATATCTAAGACCCCATGACAAAGTCAAAGACATTATTGACAAGACTTGAATATAATATCAACTAATTACAACCACAACTAGTACTAAATAAGTCTCCTAGTATGATATAGAGGTAAATAAATAGTATACTAGATTGACTGACACTCGACTGAACACCCTCTGGACACATACTCAAGCCTATACTACACACTCACACACCACTCTACTATACTCACATAGACACACATAATTGTTACCTTATTATATATATATATATATATATATATATATATATATATATATATATCTTAATATTACACACACTTACACACTCTCAAACACTACACAAACCTATAGCTAATGCATACACACACTAATATCTATATCCCCATATACATTTAGTATCACAGACTAATCAATTACTCTCAACTCTACACACACACACATACACACACACATATGTGTAGCTATATTTACCTTATAACTTACTATCTTGAGATACCCAATCCTTACCTACACTTGGCAATTACAATAATTCTCTCTCTAATACTAGCTAATGATCTAACAATGTACTCCATTCCCGATCGGGTTTAAATTTTTATCCCCATTCCCGTCCCCGTTTAACAATGTACTCCCCGTCCCCGTCTCCGTCCCCGTCCCCGCAACCTGCCCCATTAACACTTTTGGGAGTGGATTTTTTGTCCCCGTCCCTGTTAATAATTTTTTTCTTTATAGTATAAACTATTTCATTCCAAAATTTTTTACAAGACAATGTTGATAAAACATTGATTTAATAAAAATTATATCTAGTACCAGCTAGATCATGAACTCATACAAATGTGTTGCACATATAAGTATAAGTAATCGGGGTCGGGGATTTACCGGGGCGGGGAGTACAATACCCATACCCGGCCCCGAATATAATAGGAGATTTTGTTTAATCCCCATTCCCGTCCCCATCCCCGTTTCTATATCCCCAAACCCGTCCCCATCGGGGAAAAAAAGTCGGGTCCCCGTCGGGTTCGAGGGAAGTTGCCATCCCTACTCAAATACACACAATAGCTGTGTGTGTGTCCGTGTGTGTCTGTGTGTGTCTGTGTGTGTGTGTGTCCGTGTGTCTGTGTGTGTGTGGGAGAGGAGGAGGAGTTAGGTTAGGGTTTACCGGAGCGGAGGAGTAGCTCGGATTGGGGGAGGAGGAGCTCGATGGGGGGGGGGTAGGGGTCGCCGGGGGGGTGGGGAGGGAGTCGCGGGGGGGGGGGGGGGGTGGGGGAGGGAGTCGCCGGGGGGGCCGGGGGGGGGGGGGGGAGGGAGTCGCCGAGAGCTCGAGGGAAAATTATGAAATTTTCGAGTGAGGAGGAAAAAGGAAACAGTACTGTGCCCTAAGTAAAAAAGTTAGCGACGTCAACAGTCGACGTCGCTAAACGTCGCAACCATTTTAATATATGGCGACATATTTTGATAAGCTATGTCGCTGAACGTCGCTATTCCGCGACGTAATTTATCTACTGTCGCTGAATGTCGCTATTCAGCGACGTTTTGCGATGTCTATAGAAGGGAGTCGCTATATTACATATTTAGCGACGATATTTTATTCCGTCGCTAAACAACGTCGCTATAGCATATTTTAGTAGTGATGGGAGATAATACTTCGGCGAAAGCCGAACATCGTGTCTCAGCGGACAACCACCATTGTCCCTATGACCTGAGAGGATATGAATACCTCGTTCATCTTCCTTCTCATATAAACCCTGAAAATGGGATCTACAACTTTATCTTGGACACTCTGGTGACCATGAACAACAATATACACAATACTTTCAGAGAAATTACGGATGTTGGACGAGAAATCATCCACATCAAAAAGGAACTCAAAAGCTTAGGGAAAATCCCTAACGCTGATGATAGTATCTATAGCAAAATTGTCAAACCTGCTATCAAAGAGAAAATAGCCCGTGTGGTACAAACCAGACGAAGATGGGCTAATAGCATCAATATGATGAAATTTTCTTCTAGGGAAACTAATACTATTCCTACAGAAGAAATTGATGAAAATTTCTACAAAACCTTTTTAAGGTTACAACAACAGGAACTTTCTAGAGAGCTAGAAAGTGATCAAATTTATGATTATTATGAAAAACATTCAAAAGCAATTGACTTCTTTAAATGGAAGTATGCGGAGAGTTCTGATTCAGGCTCTTCTGATGATGACATGGAAGAACTCCATGTTCGTGCCCTAGAAGAAGGACAAGGTAGCAACGACACAATGGTTGTCGAAGCTGAACCTAACACTAATATAGGATCGATTAATCCTAATCCTGAGTTGATTATGAGAGATCCAAACTTTGTCTTGGGGGAAACTTCCCCTTATACGCCAAAGTATCGTGAAGAAAGACGAAAGGATTGGATTAAGATCCACTCATCCCAACAGGGAATCCATCACGACAAGAGATATTTGTCTGATGGTTTGATCTTTAATCTTGAGAATATTTCCCATAAATAGATTGGAGAATATATTTCAAATTGGACTCAAAAGGTTCAAGGGATGGCTTATTTCCTCTCTGCTGACATTACTACTGAATGATTCATTCACTATGCCACCAGTCATTGGCAAGGTGATAGCATTGCATGGTTACGGAACTTTGAAATGCTGAATCCTCAGATGGCTGATGAAATTAAAGCCAATCCAGATAAATATGCAGCCTTGGATAAACTATTAGAGTTACTCCTGGCTGATTTTACTGGAGAAAGCTCACAAGCTTCAAAAAATTACAATAAGATATTGCACAAGATGGTTTTGTGTGATATCTGTATGCTTGAGGAATTTGTGTCCAAATACATTGGACTCATCTTCCATTTAAGCGATGCTAGACAGAAGGAATTCTGGATGGAGGGATTTTTTACCAAAATTTCCTACCCATGGGATAACTTTATAAAAGAAAATTATGACAAAATACGGGGTGGTGTTCATACAACTGGTATGCTGAAAAAGGCATGTATGAAAACCATGGAAGAAACCTGTGAGCAGGCTAAGGCCGCGTCACAAATGAATAAGTTCATTAAAAACTCGGTACTTGGTTACCGATGCTGTAACAAGTATGATGAGGATGTTAATTTCCAATTCGGATGTCTTCCAGTTTGGCAAAAACCAAAGTGGAAAAAGACATGTAAGAAGGGTAAAACCTTTAGTAAAAAGAAGTGGAAAATTACTCGAAAGAAGTGGAAACCCAACTCCAAAAGGAAGTTCAAATCTGAAAAGAATTTCCGGAAAAGGAAATTTGTCAAAAGGAAAAAATTCAAAAAAGGTTGCAAATGTTTCAAATGCAACAAAGAAGGGCACTTTTCCAATGAATGCCCTGAAAATATACAAAGTGTGGTCATAAATAACCTAGATGAGTATGGTATTCATATTGGTACCCTAGACGAAATTAGCAGTAATACGTTTGATTCTTCGGTCTATGAGATTGAGTCTATTGATGAGTTCTCTGAAGAAGATCATTCGTCTGAAGGAGAGGAACTCAGTAATGCAATAGAACATCTCAAGATTAACATGAATACGATAAACAAAACCTATAATCAGGTGAAAATCACTCTTCTTGATGATAAAGCTATCCTTCCCATTAAAGAGAGAGTCTCTGCGGGATATACTTTATACTCTAAAGAAGAGGTATGTATCAAAAGATACAGAAGTTCTGAGATATTTCTCGGAATGAGAATATTTATACCTATCGGATACTACGGTATTATCCATAGTGTTCCGTTACATACAAATAAAGGTATAATTTTGACACAAGGGTTTGTTGAACCAGTGTCAAGACACAATATATCTATCACCGTTAAAAACACAGTGTATGAGGGTGATTATAAAATTCATAGAGGTGACCCTATTGGGTTGCTTGTTATTTATAAATATGAAGATCTGCCTATTGTTGAAGAATCCCTTCCCCAGCAGATAATTCCTCAACAGGGTTCTAGCAGTAGTTCTAATAGGAACGATCCTAATGAGCATTACTATGAATTTAGATTATTTATGAATAAACTTACATCTGAAGAGACCTCAAATTCTAGCCTCATGCAAAGTAAAGGTGAACAATTTGAGATCACAGATGAAAATCTTGAAAAGCTAAAGGAAGCAATTCCTCACTCCGATAAAAAGGAGGTTTATAAACCTATTTCTTTCCAGTCTAGGTTTTTAAACAAACATACTTATATATTCGAAAGAATGCAAGGTAATATCGAGTTACGTGGCGGAGAAGATTTTTCCTCTATCTGCCTTCTCGATAAAAAGAAAATCGAAAAATTAAAAAAGAAATACCCAAGGATGAGATATCTCCATATTGGGTTGATCCAACTAAAAATAACGGGTTTATTCCGAACAGGAATAGATACCCCCATACTGGTCGTCTGTATGGACGGAAGAATAATAAATAGCCCTCTAAATAACATCATTGGAGGTGCGAAATCCAACCTGGTAAACAGGTTATTTGGAATAAATATTCATCCGTACTTTTCTACAAGTCTTGACGATGAAAACATTGAAAAAACATGTACCCTATCTGTAGAAAATAATGGTTGGATGATTTTATTGATGGACTACTTCACTACTTATAGGGAGTCTAGCTCCTCTACATACTACATATTCCGATGTGGGACTAAAAGTCCCTTATTGATTCTCAACACTCCCCCTCAAGATGGGTGATAGATATTGATCATCCCCATCTTGTTACATAGCTTCGACAGACTTAATGAACTAAGACCCTTAGTCAGACAGTCTGCAACTTGTTCTTCTGAGCGGACATGGTCAATCTTCAGTATCCCTTGTTCCAGCTTCTCCTTGATGAAGAATCGATCAATCTCGATGTGCTTCGTTCTGTCGTGCTGAACTGGATTGTTAGCTATACTTATTGCAGCTTGACTATCGCTCAGAAGACGCAATGGTGCTCCCTTATCCAGCTGCAACTCTGTCAGCAATGCTTTCACCCACAGCAACTCTGACACTCCCAGAGCCATTGCTCTGTATTCTGCTTCAGCTGTCGACCGTGCTACCACTGACTGTTTCTTGCTTCTCCATGAGACCAGATTTCCTCCTACAAAAACACAGTATCCCATGGTAGACCTTCTGTCGTCTATGCAGCTCGCCCAGTCTGCATCACAGTATCCCTCAACTTCTATGCGTCCATTCTTCTTGAACCATAGCCCCTTTTCCGGCGTTCCTTTCAAATATCTCAAGATCTGAAATACTGCTTCCATATGACCCTTTCTTGGATCATGCATGTAGCGACTCAATACACTTACTGCAAATGAGATATCAGGGCGAGTGTGCCCCAGATAAATCAATCTCCCTACAAGTCGTTGATATCTTTCACGATCAACTGGCTCTCCTGCTTCTGCTCCCAACTTGCACTTCTGGTCAATTGGAGTGACTGCTGCTTTGCATCCCAGCATCCCTGTCTCCTTCAGCAGATCTAGTGTGTATTTTCTTTGTGATAGAACAATTTCCTGTTCGCCTTCACACACTTCGATACCTAGAAAGTACCTCATCGCCCCTAAATCCTTCACCTCAAACTCCTTCGCGAGTTTTGACTTCAGCTTAGCGATCTCGACTTCATCATCACCTGTGATCACTATATCATCCACATATACAGCAAGTATAGTGATGTGGCCTCTTGCATGCTGGAGGAAGACCGTATGATCTGCATTTGTTTGACGGTATCCCATGCCTGTGACAGCCTTTCTGAATCTGTCAAACCAGGCTCGAGGAGATTGCTTGAGCCCGTATAGCGACTTCTTCAGTTTACACACCTTTTCTTGCGACGTCCCTCCGTTTGATTCCGTCGCGTAGCACCCTGGCGGGAGCTCCATGTACACTTCTTCTTGCAGGTCTCCATGAAGAAAGGCATTCTTCACATCCAGCTGGTATAGCTTCCACCCATAGTTCGCTGCAATGGAGACCAGAGTTCTCAGAGTTCTCATTTTTGCTACTGGGGCAAACGTCTCATCATAGTCTATGCCATATGACTGTGTGAATCCTTTTGCAACCAACCTCGCCTTATACCGCTCTACTTTTCCTTCTGGCGTCTCTTTCACTGTGTACACCCATTTGCATCCCACAGCTTTCTTCCCTTTGGGTAATGGAACCAGCTCCCATGTCTTATTTTTCTCCAGTGCCCCAAGTTCTTCCATCATTGCAGCTTTCCACCTTGGATCTTTCTTTGCTTCCTGCCAACACTTGGGCAACGAAGTAGAGTCTAACGATGCAATGAAGGCTCGATAATTCGAAGAAATGTTAGAATAAGACAAAAAGTTGGCAATGTCATGTTCATAATCATCAAAACGACTAGGAGCCTTACCCGCATTGATGCGAGAAGATCTCCTTAAGGGAGCAATAGGTGGTGGAGAGATCATACCATCCGAGTCGGAGAGATCCGCATCAGAATCCGAGTGATTCAGTGTGGGGGCAACATCTTCAAGAGTTGGAGCAGGAGTAGACGAGGGACTTGGTACAGTAGGCACAGGGCACGACATAGACACAGTACTGGACTTCTGTTGTCTCCTTCTGTAGACTTGGAGCTCCTTTTCCCTTGTCTGCTGCTCCCCCTGCGTAACATATGTATCTTCTTCTTCATTCTCTGTATCTGAGTCACTGTGCTCTCCCCCTTTCGTCCAGTTTTCTACAACCGGACACGGAACCGATCCGACGACCACATTTGGGCTTATTATCTTCCCCTCACATCGAACACCACCTGTGTTAGATGTGTCACCAAATGCTGAACCTTCATCCGAACCATAGTATGGTTCGAGTTCTCTGAATGTAACGTCCATGCTGACAAACATCTTCCGCTCGACTGGACTCCAACAGGCATATCCCTTCTGAGTCGTCGTGTAACCGACAAAGACACATTTAACTGCTCTAGGATCCAGTTTGCCAACGGCGGGCCTATTATCTTGGACAAAGCACACACATCCAAAAACTTTTGGTGGAACAGTGTATGTAGTTGCCCCAGTAAGCATCTCCAATGGTGTCTTCCAGTCCAATACTTGAGACGGCATTCTGTTGATGAGATACGAGGCCGTCAAAATAGCCTGCCCCCATAAGTGCTTCGGGACATTCATAGCCAGCATCATCGTCCGTGCGACTTCCAGCAGGTGTCTGTTCTTTCGTTCAGCCACACCATTTTGTGCCGGAGTATAAGCACATGAAGTTTGATGTAGTATTCCATGGATGGAAAAATACTCAGCAACCTGCTTATTAGTATACTCCGTCCCATTATCAGACCGGAAACACTTAATTTTAGCGCCATATTGTGTTTCCACCCGGCGATGAAAGTCCCGAAAAGCCACAAGGACGTCACTTTTATTCTTCATAAGGTAGACCCATGTCACGCGGGTATAACAGTCAATGAAGGTGACGAACCATCGAAAACAGTTAATTCCGGTTGTAGGACAAGGGCCCCATACGTCCGAATGTATCATGTCAAAAGCAGCTGAACTCCTAATCCCCGAGCTTACATACGAGCTTATGGTATGTTTTCCCAACTCACAAGCATCACAAAATAACTTCTCTTTATCAGCCCTTTGATATAGGGACGGATACATTCGACTAATAACTTGAAAAGAGGAATAACCGACACGCTGGTGGTGGAGTAGCAAGTCGGCTTCAACACTGCGACATGAAGCTTCTGGTGGTGCGTCTGCTACCAAGGATGCCAATGCATTGTCCAGTCCAGTCCTGTCTAAATACCACAGCCCCTTATGCCATGTGCCAGTCCCAAGTCGTCGTCCTGTCCCCTTCTCCTGAAAAGTCACCTTAGGAATGTCAAAGGAAACAGTACAGTTAAGATCAAGTATAATGGCACTAATGGATAAAAGATTGACAGGAAAAGATGGAGCATGTAAGACATTGGTTAGAGTGATGGAAGGGGTGCATGCGACAGTGCCTGTACCCACTACAGGTCTGGATGTACCATCAGCGGTTTGAATACTCTCCGGCAATGGTAGCTGAGTATAGTCCTGAAACGCACCATGGGATCCCGTGACATGGCGAGATGCCCCAGAGTCCATTATCCATCCTGGCTGATGGACAGATGCAAGAGCACGTGCAGAATCACCGGTGCCGGTTTGGGCAAAGTAAGTGATGTGATCTCCCGAGGTCGAAGACGCCCCAGGACTGTCGGCCGAAACCAGCTTTGTGCCTCGCAACTTCTCAAGGAACTCCCTCTCAAGCGGGGTTATTTCAGCCAGTAGATTCTCTCCCCCTTCCTCCACCAGATGCGCTTTGTGTCCTCCCCGTCTACCAGCATATCCTCCTCTATTACCCCGTCGGCCGCCACGACCCCGTCCTCGATCAGTAGACTGATTTCGCAAGGGTTTTGGACAAAATCGGATGTAATGTCCGGAGTCACCACAATTGTGGCAAACACCACCAACAGATGGAGGTTGATTGAAGGCAGCAAGGGCAGACTTTTCAACCTCGGCTCGCTCCCCCTGGTAGGATCCCTTGTTGGGCATCAACTTCAGTCGAGCTTCTTCCTGTGTCATGACGGCTATAGCCTCTTCCAAGGTCGGAAGCGTGGATTGGGATAGGAGGATATTCCGTCTCTGCTCAAATACAGGGTGTAGTCCCTTCAGGAACTTCATCATACGCTGCCTTGAAATATAAGCCAGGAACGTCTGAAAGTACGTCGCGAATGCCGGTTCGACTTGTGCATCTTCCATCCCAAGAGGATCATAATGATCTAGATCAGACCAGTACTTCTTCAACAGGGCTGCGTACTCAGAGATGGTACGTTCGTCTTGGGCCACCCTATCGAGTTCATCTTGCAGTTGAAAGACTCGCATAGGGTTGCCGGAGCCGGAGTACATATCTTTTAGAGTCCGCCATATATCAGCAGCAGCCTCCATTGCCTCGACATTGCCCGACACCTGGTCGGTTAATGAGACAGTCAACCACCCAGCCACTACGTTGTTGACAATCTCCCAAACAGCAAACTCCTTGGCGGAGTGATCGGCTGGCGCCTTGGCTTGGCCAGTGACATAGCCAACCAAGCCACGTCCCTTCAGTGTCCGCATCGCCTGCCGCGACCACTTCATGTAGTTGGACGTTCCTTCCAACTTCGTCTCCAGCTTCTCTAATTTCCCCATTTTGTAAGGGAACGGATCCACATCAGTATGGATCACACGTGGGGTTACCTCGGTTAATCTTTTTGATAAGATATCATCAACCAAGGCCTTCATCTCGTCGGCCGTCAGTTTGCCACTGATCGAATCCATGGCTTCTTCAACTGTGAACCCGATTCGTCGTCTTCGTCGGCTTCTTGGACGTCGGAGTCGGCAACTTCTCCAACTTCGTCATCTTCTTCGACGTCACAGACTTTACGAATGCGCTACTAACTTGGCCAGCACCGGCGCGCGCATGTAAAGTGAACACGTCAGGACACCAGAGAAGACATGATCAGTCTCTGTATAGATCCCGATGTGAAGGAGGAATAACAAATAAACATTTGTTAGTTCCAAACGGCGCAATCTAGGAACCGAGTCGGTGCAAATAAAGAATTTGACATCTCGACTCGTCTTCGAAATACGTCGTTGTTTTTTTTTTTTACGGCTAGGGTTAGGGTTAGGGTTTGGATGGGGCTGCTAGAGCTAGGGTTAGGATTTCCATTGCAAGAGAGGCTAGGGTTAAGGGGGGGGCGGGGGGTGCTGGCGGGTGGCGGGAGGGGGGGAAGGGTGCTGGGGGGGGGGGGGAAGGGGGGGGGCTGTGGCTCCGGGGGGGGGGGGGGTCGGGGGGGGGGGGGGGGGGGGGGGGCTGCTCCGGGGGGGGTCGGGGGGGGGGGGACTGCTCGGGGGGGGGGGGGGGGGGGCGGGGGGGGGGCGCTGCTCCGGGGGGGGGGGGGGGGGGGGGGGGGGGGGGGGGCTGTCCGGGAGGGGGGGGGTCGGGGGGGGGGGGTTAGGGGGGTCGATTAATTTTTTTTTTTTTTTTTTGTGGAGAGAGAGTTATGGCTCTGATACCATGTAGAAAATAATGGTGGATGATTTTATTGATGGACTACTTCACTACTATAGGGAGTCTAGCTCCTCTACATACTACATATTCCGATGTGGGACTAAAAGTCCCTTATTGATTCTCAACACTATTCATAAACCTACAAGGCATAGAACTTATGCCGGGATCAAAAGTTTTGGGCATTCAATAGGAACATTGTATGGCTTTGAATGTACCCAACATTCAAGTCATTTACTCAAAAACATCTAGTTAAGCTATTCGAGGTTGGAATAGGTAAAACTATACAACCAAGATTAGTTAAATTAGAACATTTGAGACTCGACAATGAATGCAAGTATTTGTTAAGTCTCTAAAACCAAAACTAGAGGTACCTACTGAGTACTTTATTGCCTCGGGCAATACTATATCTACTGTTGTGAGTGGAAGCAGACCCAGAATGCATGATGTGAGTCATCTTCCTCCAACGCAGTAAAGTTTTCACGATCTAACTCTATGGATCATCTCGGTACAAAAAAGACATCTTTTGACGAGTATGCTCATAGGGCTAGCATTAGTGAATCCTCCATTGAGGGAAGAACTAGACTCTTACTAGATGAAAGGTCTAGAAGAGATAATCTAGTGATTAGTAACCCTTTACCCCGAATTCGGGAACGAGGCTCGAATTTATCTTAATGGAAGAAAGCCGAGAAAACCTAAGTAATTATAAAAGAAAATGAGCTATAATGCTTTTCAAATCCGGGAAGCATACAAGATGCTCTGTTGACAAAAAATTCAAAGATATTATCAAAACATAAACTTCCAGGTCGAATTACAAAACTATTGTAATGTGACACATGGAAAAAACAAAGAGACTGCTCAAAGAGCATATCCATCTCTATAAAAATAGAAGAAATATCGATTACATACAAAAAATAAAGAGAAAAGAAAAGAAACTTTCGCTAGGGTTATTGATTTGGGTGATACGGATTCTTCCGATACCAATATCAATTTACCCGTTGATAATACTGATATAGATCTACCATTTAATAATATCCTTGACCTCGAGATTCCGAGTACCTCGGTTGATCAAGTAGGGACTGAACTTGAGCAATTGAACGACCTTATCAGTCGTAGTAATCTCACCACGTTGGGCTGTCGGTGTATATTATCAGCAATTGAGACATTAAAAGGTATTCGCGGGATAGAGCGACCATCAATGTCAAAATAATGTCGATTAAACGGAGAATAATGCTTGAGATTATCCATACCGACTAAACAATCATTATCAAACTCCTTTGGGAGTAATATGAATGTATATTGATAAGTTTTACAATTTCCATGTATATCTGGAAGTTACCTCAATATTGGCTCTATGGTTAACAAAACCTGACGTCCCATGAAATCATTTAATTTACATGGACGCTCAAGCTTAACCTTTAGATGCTCAGGTATGAATAATTCTTGTAATAAGCTCACTTCCGCCGTCCCTATAGACAAGAGCGTGAATGGTCAGCTCATTATACCCTGGGATACATATCGTCAAGGGTATAAAAATGTCATTGTGGAGCAGTCTTGAGATCAAGAGTCGCTCTTATCATTATTGGGATTAATAATTTTGTCCCAATCTAGGACTTCATTGTAGTCAGTTGGTCATCAGCATCTAGCTGAAGCCAATCATCTATATTACTACGACTGATAAGGTCTGCACTTATAATATTCAAACGGATAACAAATGTTAGAACCTTTGTATTCAGATAACCCGTTAAAGTGGTTTGATAAAGCTCCTAGATATTGCAAGATTGAGCTTTTAGACATTCACAAAGAATCGAAAGTTCGGGTCAACAACATTATGGTTTCTCCTTTTGATAAGAGGAATTTGCTAAACAGATTGACGAATTGCTTCGATTAAAGTTAATACAAAAAAGTTCTAGCACTCATTCATCTCCGGCATTCCTGGTCAGGAATCATGCTGAGATAAACGTGGAAAAGCTAGAATGGTAATTAATTACAGAAAACTTAACAGCTACACAGTTTGACAGATACTTTATTCCCTCTGCTGAAAATATGATTAAGCAATTACAGGGAGCTAAATTTTATAGTAAGTTGATGCTAAATCAGGTTTTTGGCAAATCAAACTTGCAGATAAGACCTCCATTGAGCTGACTGCGTTCAGTTGTCCTCAGGACATTTTGAATGGTTAGTTATGCCATTTGGATTAAAAAACGCTCCACAAGTATTCCAGAAATGGATGAATTCCATATTCATCAGAAGAGCCTGAATCAGAACTCTCCGCATACTTCCATTTAAAGAAGTCATTTGCTTTGACTCCAGATGACAGAGTACAGAAGCGCAGAACAGAACACTCAAAGAAACTCAAAGAAGATTACAAATTTCTGTTGCCCTTATTCACATACAAGCATCTTATTTATAGGGTCGGATAGTATCACATGTTGAGCCGGTTAAGCCACCGGGAATCAAACAACTTTAATAAAGTAACTTTACTTTATTAAAGCAAACCATAGCTGTCTTCTATCTTATCCTACAGTGCTTTGGATAAGAGAGAATAATACACGTTACCCTCAATAATTGAGAGGATGAAATATCAAATCATGGTGGGGTCCCATACATGACCTCCCACCAACCGCTC
>JANAVB010022409.1:0-102113 GCA_029216955.1 Iris pallida
AATCCGGTACGACAAGAAGCTGAGGGATATTGGCCTGTACCATAGTGTTAGGGCTACTGAGTATGGGTTGGAGATTAAACAACACTTGTTCTTGGCCCTACTGGAGCTATACAATCACTACACCGGGATGTTCTATACTCCTAGGGGAGAGTTGGGGTTGGCTCTCCATGAGTTTTTTGTAATCGCAAAGCTGCGCTAGGGAGAGGAGCCGTACGAAGAGTATATTCCCTGCAAAAAAGAATTCATAGGGATAGAAGCACGACAGCCCGAGATGATGGACGTGTATAAAGAGTTGTTGTGTCACAACCAGCTATGCACGCGTCAGGATGCTCAAAAGACTCATCCCCACGTTTCTGCCTGGAGGGATTACGTCTTTAATTACGAAAAATCCCACAGGACCGAGACAGGTTCACATCACTACTCGTAAAGAGTATACCATGATCGAGGTGTGTGGCATCTGCCATCACGATTATAATTGTGATATTTTTTTATTTGATTAGTTTATATTTAATTTTCTATGATCATAAGAATTATGACTAAGCCCATAGGTGATTAGGGACCATCTTGTGGTCACATGACCTCTAGATAGGGTTTATAAGCATTCTATAGCTATATTATATTTTCCTATGATTTTTAGACATTTTTAGATATTTATTTATTAAAGATATATTTATTTTATTGACTTTCATGAATTACTATAAGGTTATTTGGGACTATTTTGAGACAAGTTATTTTTATTTAGGTTCTAGGAGGTTAGAAATATTTTCTATAATTTTTTAGAATTTTTCTGGAATTTTTAGGATTTTATTTGAAGTTATTTGGAGTTAATTTGATTTTTAAATCAAATTTTCTGCAATTTATTTATACAGTCAGCGCACAGTCAGCTGGCCGGGCCGATGCATCAGCCGCTTGGGCCAACTGAGCGGAGCCCAGCTGTCAGCGACCCTAGCGCTGACTGTGCACCTTTATTTAGGAAACTTCCTTACTTGGAAGCAGCGGCTTCCCTAGCCAGCACATGAACCCGGGCCAACATCTGGCCGTTGGCCAATAGTGCGGGGCCATCGTGATTGTGCCACGTGTCACAAACACGGCTCGTGGCTTATGTAGCCGAGCTCTCTATATATATTATATTTCGTAGAATCAGAAAACCCTAGATTATTGTTTGGCCGACTTTTGGAGTTTGATCCCGGTGATTCCCCGACTTCCCGAAGCGATTCCCGCCAACTCCGACGTGCTTTTCGAATGCCATTTTTTTTTGTTGGATTCGTATCGAGGTAAATTTATGAATATGTAATTTATTTTCGTATATTTTCTTCCTAAATTTCTGAAAAATTCGTAGAGTGTCGGTTGTCCGAAACTTGACACATTTCGTTGTTTTCGAGATTCCGGGAGGACCAAAAATTGAAATCACAAACCGTTTGAAGTTTCAGAAAGCTAACACAGAGCTCTACGACATATATTTTTTCCAGAAATTATTTCATTCATCTAGTATTTTAGTTATTCTGTTGAACTCAGAATTGATCGGTTGAGCACCGTTTTGGTCACGATTAGCCATAACGGTGATATCTTTTGACCAAAGCGTGATTTTGCGGCACGGTTGATTCCAGCGCACTCGTGGTGCTAAAATCTACCAAGGTGCACTTTTAAAATCTAGAGTTCACAATGTTTGACTAGATAGTCAATGACACGTCTCGATTTGCGTGCTATGGTTTCCAAAATTGGGAAACACGACTTTTGATGGCCAAACTTGCAGGTTTAGATTATATTCAGATTATTATTAGGTTAAATTAGGTTTTTAATTGAATTATTCTAGAATTAATTATTATTAGATTAGTAACCCAACTAGCCATTATTCCATGAATTTAGAACTAGAATATTAGAATTGATTTATAGTTTTTGTGCACGGTTCATGGTGCGATATGTGTTATAGGTTGACTGCTCCTAGATCGGCATCCCCTCATCCTCGACTTGTAACTACGGTTTGTGCAAGGACCACAGGTAAGTATACCTTGCCGAACATATACAGTATTTACATTATTTTCTCTTTCTTTATTGTATTCCTTTTCATATTGTCACATGATTCCATATTGTGATTGATTTGTCCTTGATTGCTTTACTTGTTCTAGATTACATGTACGTATAGGATAGTTGACATTGCTAGATTATTGGTCTTTTCGTGTTACCTTGTCTCGTGATCGAGTTGTCAGTTTCTATATCTTGTTCTTGACTTGACCATTCTTGACTGGGAGTATCTTGCATTGTACTACAGTTGAGATATACTATAGATTGGGAGTATCTTACATTGTACTATGACCTATAGTCGATTCTTTTATCTTTATATTACTTGATTGACTTGACTTGAGACATACTATAGATTGGGAGTATCTTGCATTGTACTACGACCTATAGTATATATTGATTGATTGATTGACTTGATTTGCAACACTATAAATTGGGAGTATCTTGCATTGTACTACAATTTATAGGAGTCTACTTGACCTTGTATCCTTTAGGAGAGGAGATCGATACTAGAATTGGCTAATCTCGACTGAGAGTATCCTGCTTTGTACGTCAACAGAAACACTATAGATTGAGAGTATCTTGCATTGTACTACAAGCTATAGGAGTTTTGATTGATAGTTAGCCAAGTCTAGTATTACATTTCCACACGACTCGTCATCCTTAGATGTTCTTCTTGCAGTATTCTTATCCTCCATACATGTTATTTACTGTCATATTAGTATGCATGTTTTATGTAGCTTGCTAGTCCTCTGAGGACCTGATGATCTCTTCAGGTAGTTGATTGCACGGAGTTAGTTAGCTGAGCATGTGGTAGTTGACTTCATCTGCATGATTCAGGTATTTTGTTAGTGTTATTGATTTACTATCAACCTCGTGCTTTTATGATATATCCTGCTTATCAGCTTAGCTTTATAGACTCATGTTATTCTTGGAGTCTAATCGGACATATATGCTAGTGGGCTGCAGACCACGACCCATACTTGTTCATTCTTGTCTTATATATTCTTGTAGATTGAGATATACTGTAGATTACTGTAAGCCCCCTGAATTTTTGGGATTTATTTTCGAATTTTCTAAATGAATTATTTTCGATAATTCATTTTGATTTAATTAATTTTGATCATTAAACGCTCTTTACCGTGACTTTGATTTCTAGAGCATCAGGGATGCCAGTCTCTGGAAACTTTCTTCTTGAAGTTTGTAGTAGACAAGTTTATCTTCATGTGGATACATCGTGTCCCACTCAAACTTGTTTCCTTGTGCTCCATTTGCTTCGTGCAACTTTCGGATCAAATTAGACCAATTTATCGTCTGTCGTAATTTGTGATTTAACTTTCAATTTAATTTTCGGGCCCGACATCGGTCCAATCCAGTCGACCCAATATATGGCCCTGGCCTATTTTGAGCCTACTATGCACGTGCCACTTGCATGTTACCAAATTGATCTCCCTTGTGCTCCCATTTCATACATGATTTTAATTGGGCTAAATTTGTTATTTTAATTAAATCTTGGCCCCAAGCTTGTCCAACTTGACCCAACACCCAACACCCAACCCAAATTGGTGTGACCCTACCAGGTCTACCTATACACCCCACTGATATTTTCCCTTTGTTTTCCTACTCAAAAAAATATCCTCATCTTTACACAAATATCTCTATTTCTCTCTCTTATATATATGTATATATATATATATATATATATATATATATAACTTTCTCTCTCTCCCCTATTATACACAAACACACCCCACCTTACTCCCCTCATAGCCGACCTCCCCCTCTCTCGACTTTCTCTCTCCCCTCTCTCTCTAATAATATCTATCTCTCACTTTCTATATATAATATATATACACACATATATCACACACACACACACACACACACACACACACATATATATATATATATATATATATATATATATATATAATCTCTCTCTCTCTCTTTCCTTCCCATCACACACAAATATACACCCCCTCCCCATTCCTGCCGACAGCAGCAGCCATGCCCCCCATTCTTTTCTTCTTCTTCACTTCCTCCTTCCTCTTCACACTTCTTATTCCCCTCCTTTCATCTTCTTCTTCTTCACTTCTATCACCATTACCACCACTTCCATCATTATCACCATCCTCACCATCTTCATAACCACCACCACAACTACACCACTCCGCCACCATCACCCTCAACCGCTAACCGCCGCCCCTCGTCGTGCCCTTGGCTGCACCGCCGTGCCAAGCCGGCGAGCCCCCCCCCCCCCCACGCGACCAGCTGCAGCAGCCAGCAACGATTACAGCAGCAGCAAGCGGCAGTTGCGCGCGCGGCAGCAGCCGCTGCCGGCCAACTGTGCCCCGCCGCGGCCGCCGACGAGCCCCGCTTGGCAGGGCAAATCCTCCGGCAACCTCCCCATGGCGGCCACCGTCCTCCGGGACGCACCGCCTAGACGTTTTGTGCGTTTATCACGGGTTCCCGTCGGCGCGGGCTCGGAATGGATCCAGAAATGGTACCTCATCGCAGCGACTTCGTGTGTGTTTTTCGAGAAATTCGATTGTTGTATCAGTGATTTCTTTGCTCCGTCTCATTTTTGATATATCCATCTTCACTCCCCTCAATTTTTGTCCGTTAATTTTGTCGTTTGATACATCAAAACCGGCCACAAAGTTGATGCTTTAAATTGTGTTATTTTTGGACAGTTTTGTGGAGCCAAATTCGTCGGTTCATATCTCCTCCATCGCAGCTCCATATGGCGTGCCACCAGTTCCGGTACGTAGCTGGTATGACCCTCTTCCTACCCCTTAAGTTTTGTTTCATTGTGAGCACGTTTGATTGGTTGAATTCGACGCCAAAGTTGGCCGTCCAAATTCGTAATTTCCAAGTTGTAAAATTCCATTTTTGAACCTGGAACTTCAGATTCAATTTCTGACATCACCAGTAGACTCGTGGCATCGTTCTGGCACGTTTTCATATAAAGTTTGTTAGGTTTGGAGGACGTGGGCCCTGGCATGCATTTTGGTGCAAAGCGGGCCTCAAAGTCCGGGTCAACGGAACTTTTTGACGCCGGCTCATCGGAATCCAATTCCGGATATACCGTTGAGTTCGTATCGTCATTTTAGACTCGTTGACATATAATTTGCTAGATTTTAGTGGACATTGGTTCCGGCACGCATTTCGGGGTAAGTCGGATACCAATATCCGGGTCAACGGATCATTTGAGATCGGCTCATCGGAATCCAATTCTGGATATACCGTTGGGTTCGTATCATCATTCTGGACTCGTTGACATATAATTTGCTGAGTTTTGAGGACATTGGCTCCGACACGCTTTTTCGTGCAAATCGGATTCTAATATCCGGGTCAACGGACCAATCTGAGATCGGGTCATCGGAATCCAATTTCGGATATACCGTTGAGTTCGTATCGTCATTCTGGATTCGTGGACATATAATTTGTTAGGTTTAGTGCACTTTTATTCTGGCACATTTTTCGGTACAAAGTGGTCCGACATTTTGACCCGAAATTACCTTCTTGCTCCTGTGTCCAAATTGGACTTATGGATAGGCTATCCTAGCTAATTTGACCATTTTGGACACGTTGCTGATGGTTGTTTCACCATCCGACAACATCTGTAGGTCTTCATCCTATTATTATAATCTTTCTTCTTTTGTTGTATTTCGAGATCCATCGATTCCAGTGATTTCACAATCACTGAAATTGATGTGTTGACCCTGTAGATATTTATAGAGACTAGCCTTGACCCTGTTTGACCATGGTTGACTACTTTGACTGAACGGCGAAGTAGAGTCAACATTTAACCTAGGTTAGACTAGTTTTGACCTTGGTTGACCATGGTTGACTATTTTGACCAAAATTCAACCAGAAGTCAACCGTAGCCTAAATTTGACTAGAACTTGACCGAAGTTGACCAAAAGTCAACTGTTAGTCAACATTTGACCTAGTTTAACCTAGAGTTGACCAGAGTTGACTAGAGTTGACCAGTTGACTAAAAGTCAACTGTAAGTCAACCTTTGACCCAGTTTGACCTAGTTTGACTTGGTTTGACTTCCTCTGACTCAGTTTGACCTAGTGTGACTCATGTGACCTAGTTTGACTTAGTGGACTGAGATTGACCTAGATTAATCATGTCTAACACTGTTGAACCCTAATTAGCTTATGTATCTTATCTTTAGGTCCGTGGCATCACTCTGAGCAACGACCCCATTTGACAGCTCAGGACCGCAGGCGAGTACATTCTCTGATAGTAGTTCCTTGTCTTGATATTTTCTGTATTCGATTCAGTTATAGTGTTTTACTTGATTCTCGTCACGATGGTACACGGACAAGTATATACCGGATTCCTGTCATGAGATGTCATTCTTGGATTTTCTTGGGATACTGGTACTTGCTCGATCTTGTTCTTGTACTTGTATTGACACGGATTCCTGAGAAGGAGTAGCTACCTTCTTAGGGAATCTCGTGCCATGACGTGCTATGTCCGGATCCGTATACTATTCGGGCAATGGGGAATTTTATAGATAGTGTGATCAATGCCCATCTTGGGTTACTACTTGTATCATAGCTATACCCTCACCTCACGATGGATATAGCCTGACCTGTGCTTCTACTTGTTCCATAGCTTGCCATCCCGGCCGGGCCGAGTCCACATATTTGTAGCCGGTCGGCTGGAAGCCTGATCTTGACCCTTACCGTTCACATTACGCTATAATATTCGAGACACATTTTACATTTATTACATCAGTTACATATTACAGTTCAGCTTACTTTCCCTGCGTGATTACCTTGACATGATTTCCAGTTTATATATCCTGTTTTACTTACAGTCTTGATATATCATCTTGTATTCCATTATGATTGTCTCTTACAGCATTTGTCAATACTATGAAACTGTTGTTAGTTTATGTACTCGTTCCATCCTAACTGGATATGTTGACAATATTTTAGGAGTTGTTATGCCATTATTGGACTTCAGGATGTTGCTAGCTGAGGTGGATCTCACTATTCATCTCTGTGAGTTGCCTTGTAGTTATCCTTAGTTTGTCTTATTTTTCTCTTCTTTATTTTCCTGTCTTATCTTCTTTAGATGTTGGGTTATGATTGAGTACATTTGTAGTTCATGGACCTTCTAGATGTAATGTATATTAGTTGGGTACTAGACAGCGTTCTATCGCCGATACTGCGACGTAGGCTGGGCGTGGCCCACGTATTCATATTCGTATATCCGGGTGCGGGTCGTGACACGTTTTTGTGGTGGCCCATGCAGGTCAGTCTTTACATTTGATGCAAAGTCGTGGTAGTACTTGAGCTTATCTGTATTACTACGAGCCTGCCCTAGGATTAAGGTTGAGTCATGGAATATTTTAGGATTTTGGTACCCAGTCACATATTAGGAACTCTTGGTAGATTCCAGAGATGACCCCTGGGAATCTTATTTCAAAAGCTTTTCAAATCTTCTCCCACTTGTTTCTATTCGTCTTGATTTTTGAAATATTTGTCCGTATCAAACTTTATTCTTTCTTGGGATGAGTTATGGATCCCAGAGGAAAGGTATAAGTTCAACTTATATATCTTCTAGGTTGAGACAAGAATATGATTTGCCAGTCTCATATCAGGCTGAGATTGTTTTAGATTATATTCCAATGATTTCCTTTTATCTTGACCTAGATAGTACTTTTGGACATCTCCTGAGAAATTTCTTCTAAACTCTACCTCGGGATCTGAGGATCTGTTTCCGCTAGTTTCCATCTACTTATCCTTGATTCGTTGTTGAAAATTTTGAATCTTGATGTTCGTTGTTGACTTCGATTTTGATTTTGTTTGAGATAAGTTTTTAAGGATTGAGTTAAGATATCCTGACAAACATATTTGAAGGAGACGATGGGAACGGTAAATGTCTACTTTATTCATGGGGTTTAGAATTTATCGCAGCCATATTAGCTAGCATGACAGAGACATAGAGCCTGATTTTGGATATACTATCCTAGTTATGGAATTTAGATTCTCATGCAGCCATACCAGTTGGCGTGGTAAGGAATCTGATGACATGATTATAGGGTGTATACCTTAGTTATGGACTCTATCGTTTATTGCAACTATGCTAACTGGCGTAGCGTAAATTCTGGCAGCATGGTTTTGGAAAGACGTGTATGGTTATCAGGTCGTATCTTAAATTGATTCACTTCTTTTTGACCAAATGATGAGGACAATTCATACCCTTATTTCTCGACTTATCATTCATTTATTTTCTCATCGTATGATGATTTCCTCATCTTGCCATCATTTTCTTTGACTTGTTTAGCTATGTCTTGATTACACCAATCACCTATCTCATATCTACATCTGTCATCTACACTTGAAAACTCTGAAAATTTTGAAATTTTCATATCTCAATTGTTTCTTAAATTTTGATACTGTTAAGATTTTGATTCCTTTCTGTCCATGACCAATCAATTTTGGTCGTCTTGTTTATCGTGCCAAAGAGTCTTGGTTGCTGACTAGACTCTAGATAACTTCAAATTACTTTGTGACTTGGATTTTTTATCCTTGGATGCTCGTGCCCAGTCTTCGTTGATCTTATTCTCCATCTTGTCCAAATTATGATTTACTCAAAAGTTGATCAACTTAGATCGTGTTGAGACTAATTTCTTTATCGTGGTTGGATTTCAATGATATTAACCCTCGTGCATTGCCTTCTGATTTTGATCATGTTTGGATTTTGAATACTCGTGCCTAAACTCTTTTCGACCCTGATTTAATTTTTTGATTATATCTGAACTCATTGTGCTTAGTCGTACCCAGATGACCTGGCATGACTAAGCCGACTTGAATCATTTGATCGTAATTTTAACGATCATAATTATACATTATATTTTGCCTCAAACTCGTGCCTAAAATTTTTGACTTTCAATCACGACTAACTAGTATGACTACGAAATTAGTCGTGTTAGAATTAAACATGTTTGACTTTCTACCGTGCCTAATTGACTTGGGTTCCTTCCTAAATTGTGCTTTTAAGACCTTGATTTTGAATTCATGATTTATCGTCTTTCACAACTGAACTTGGATCTTGATCGTGCTTATGTGGCCTATAATCTGATTTCTATCAAACCTATCTCTCAATCGTGCTATAGTCAAATTTTTCTCTCCATTTGCTTCTCTTAGCCCTGTTTTAGATCATGACTATCCGACTTTGATTTTCATGATCTTGATAATCTTAACCCTCAAATCATGCTAAAAATCTTGAACCCTAATCGACTGTGTCGAAATTGATCTCCTTCGTACTTGATTCTCTAGTCACTCGTGCTCAGGTTTCATTCCTGATCATGACTAGATTTTCGATTTTCCTAGTTCTATTCTAAATCGTTCCTAAGTGGTTAATCATCACAAATTTTTAACGCGTCTGAGTCTTGATTTCACTCATGACCAGATGGTTAATCCTTGATCAAAGTTTGTGTTAAAGATCTGATTATTCCTAACAATGCCCAATCACGTCATTTTTATCTTGATCGTGCCTATGTATAACCCTAAATGTAATTTCATCGAGCTGAAATCCTGTTAATCAAATTTTTGACTAGATTGTAATCGAACGAAGCTCAAGTTTTGATTTCGTTATCATACCTTTATCGTGCCAAGTGAACTTAGACTATTTCCAATTTTAATCACGTTCGAACTTGGATCATATTTCATGATTTTATTAATCATACTCCTTAATCCTTGATCGGGCCTATACGACCTTGACTTCGATTTAGTTGTGTCTAAAATTTTATCTCAACCATGCCAAACCTTGTTTTGGTCATGGTTAGCTTTTCATCTTGATCGGGCCTGTGCGACTTTCGGGTTGATTTCTATCAACCTAAGTCCTACAGTTCACCCCGTACTTGAACTTCATTTATATCTTCGATTCTCTTAATCGTCTCTAAAATCGTGCCCCAATGACTTGACTTATTCTGAAATCATGCACATATGATTTTGTTCGTATCATGATTCTATCGTGCCAAATCTCTTATCGTGCCTGAACAATTTTGAATTGATTATCTTGATCGTGCAAAACTCGTCATTCTTGGATCGTGCCTAAAATGTTGCTTAAATCTTCTATCATGTTTTAACCCCACTACCAACCTTTAATTTCGAGGACAAAATTTTTATAAGGTGGGTAGGATGTAAGCCCCCTGAATTTTCAGAATTTATTTTCAAATTTTCTAAATGAATTATTTTCGATAATTTATTTTGATTTAATTAATTTTTATCATTAAATGCTCTTTGCCGTGACTTTGATTTCTAGAGCATCAGGGATGCCAGTCTCTGGAAACTTTCTCCTTGAAGTTTGTAGTAGACAAGATTATCTTCATGTGAATACATCGTGTCCCACTCAAACTTGTTCCCTTGTGCTCCATTTGCTTCGCGCAACTTTTGGGTCAAATTAGACCCATTTATCGTCTGTCGTAATTTGTGATTTAACTTTCAATTTAATTTTCGGGCCCGACATCGGTCCAATCCAGTCGACCCAATATATGGCCCTGGCCTGTTTTGAGCCTACTATGCACGTGCCACTTGCGTGTCACCAAATTGATCTTCCTTGTGCTCCCATTTCATCCATGATTTTAAATGGGTTAAATTTGTTATTTTAATTAAATCTTGGCCCCAAGCTTGTCCAACTTGACCCAACACCCAACCCAAATTGGTGTGACCCTACCATGTCTACCTATACACCCCACTGATATTTTCCCCCTATTTTCCTACTCAAAAAAATATCCTCCTCTTTACACAAATATCTCTATTTCTCTCTCTCATGTATATATATATATATATATATATATATATATATATATATATATATATATATATATTATATATATATATATAACTTTCTCTCTCTCCCCTATTATACACAAACACACCCCACCTCACTCCCCTCACAGCCGACCTCCCCCTCTCTCTACTTTCTCTCTCCCCTCTCTCTCTAATAATATCTATCTCTCACTTTCTCTATATAATATATATAAACACATATATCACACACACACACATATATATCTATTATATATATAATCTCTCTCTCTCTCTCCTTTCCATCACACACAAATACACACCCCCTCCCCATTCCTGCCGACAGCAGCAGCCATGCCCCCATTATTTTCTTCTTCTTTCTTCCTCCTTCCTCTTCACACTTCTCATTCCCCACCTTTCTTCTTCTTCTTCTTCTTCACTTCCATCACCATTACCGCCACTTCCATCATTATCACCATCCTCACCATCTTCATAACCACCACCACAACTATACCACTCCGCCACCATCACCCTCAACCGCCAACCGTCGCCCCTCGCCGTGCCCTTGGCTGTGCCGTCACACCAAGCCGGCGAGCCCCCCCATGCGGCCAGCAGTAGCAGCCAGCAAGGCTTGCAGCAGCAGCGAGCGGTAGTTGCGCGCGCGGCAGCAGCCGCTGCCGGCCAACCGCGCACCGCCGCCGCCGCCGGCGGTGAGCCCCCCTTGGCTGGGTGAATCCTCCGGCAACCTCTCCGTGGCGGCCACCGTCCTCCGGGTTGCGCCGCCTAGACGTTTCGTGCGTTTGGCACGGGTTCCCGTCGGCGCGGGCTCGGAATGGATCCAGAAATGGCACCTCGTCACAGTGATTTTGTGCACGTTTTTTGCGAAATCCGACCGTTGGATCGACGATTTCTTTGCTCCGTCTCATTCTCGGTATATCCATCTTCACTCCTCTCAATTTTCGTCCGTTAATTTTGTCGTTTGATGCATCAAAACTAGCCACAAAGTTGACGCTTTAAATTGTGTTATTTTTGGACAGTTTTGTGGAGCCAACTTCGTCGGTTCGTATCTCCTCCATCGTAGCTCCATCTGGCGTGCCACCAGTTCCGGAGCGTAGCTGGTATAACCCTCTTCCTATCCCTTATGTTTCATTTCATTGTGAGCACGTTTGATTGGTTGAATTCAACGCCAAAGTTGGCCGTCCAAATTCGTAATTTCCAAGTTGTAAAATTTTATTTTTGAATCCGGGACTTCGGATTCAATTTCTGACACCACCAGTAGACTTGTGGCGTCGTTCTGGAACGTTTTTATATAAAGTTGGTTAGGTTTGGAGGACATGGGCCCTGGCACGCATTTCGGTGCAAAGCGGGCCCCATAATCCGGGTCAACGGGACTTTTTGACGTCGGCTAATCGGAATCCAATTTCGGATATACCGTTGAGTTCGTATCGTCATTCTGGACTCGTTGACATATAATTTGCTAGATTTTAGTGAACATTGGTTCCGACACGTATTTCGGTGCAAGTCGGATACCAATATCCGGGTCAACGGATCATTTTGAGATCGGCTGATCAGAATCCAATTCTGGATATATCGTTGGGTTCGTATCGTCATTCTGGACTTGTTGACATATAATTCGTTGGATTTTGAGGACATTGACTCCGACACGCTTTTCCGTGCAAATCGGATTCCAATATCCGGGTCAACGGACCAATCTGAGATCGGGTCATCGGAATCTAATTTCAGATATACCGTTAAGCTCGTATCATCATTCTGGATTCGTGGACATATAATTTGTTAGGTTTAGTGCACTTTTATTTCGGCACATTTTTCGATACAAAGTGGGTCCGACACGGACACCATTTTGACCCGAAATTACCTTTTTGCTCTTGTATCCAAATTGGACTTATGGATAGGCTATCCTAGCTAATTTGACCATTCTGGACACGTTGGTGATGGGTTTCACCATCCAACAACATCTGTAGGTTTTCACCGTATTATTATAATCTTTCTCCTTTGTTTGTATTTCGAGATTCATCGATTCCAGTAATTTCACCATCACTGAAATTGATGTGTTGACCCTGTAGATGTTTATAGAGACTAACCTTGACTCTATTTGACCATGGTTGACTACTTTGACTGAACGGCGAAGTAGAGTCAACATTTGACCTAGGTTAGACTAGTTTTGATCTTGGTTGACCACGATTGACTATTTTGACCAAAATTCAACCGAAAGTCAACCATAGCCTGAAATTGACTAGAACTTGACCGAAGTTGACCAAAAGTCAACTGTTAGTATACATTTGACCTAGTTTAACCTAGAGTTGACCAGTTGAACAAAAGTCAACTGTAAGTCAACCTTTGACCCAGTTTGACCTGGTTTGACTTGGTTTGACTTCTTGTGACCTAGTTTGACCTATTGTGACTCATGTGACCTAGTTTGACTTAGTGGACTGAGATTGACCTAGATTAATCATGCCTAACACTGTTGAACCCTAATTAGCTTATATATATCTTATCTTTAGGTACGTGGCATCACTCTGAGCAACGACCCCATTTGACAGCTTAGGACCGCAGGCGAGTACATTCTCTGATAGTAGTTCCTTGTCTTGATATTTTTTGTATCCGATTCAGTTATAGTATTTTACTTGATTCTCGTCATGATGGTACACGGACTAGTATATACCAGATTCCTGTCATAAGATGTCATTCTTGAATTTTCTTGGGATACTGGTACTTGCTCGATCTTGTTCTTGTACTTGTATTGACACTGATTCCTGAGAAGGAGTAGCTACCTTCTTAGGGAATCTCGTGCCATGACGTGCTATGTCCGGATCCGTATACTATTCGGGGAATGGAAAATTTTATAGATAGTGTGATCAATGCCCATCTTGAGTTACTACTTGTATCATAGCTATACCCTCACCTCACGATAGGTATAACCTGACCTGTGCTACTACTTGTTCCATAGCTTGCCGTTCCTGCCGGGCCGAGTCCACGTACTTGTAGCCGGTCGGTTAGAAGCCTGATCTTGACCCTTACCGATCACATTACGCTATAATATTTGAGGCACATTTTACATTTATTACATCAGTTACATATTACAGTTCAGCTTACTTTCCCTGCATGATTTACCTTGACATGATTTCACTACAAGAAAGTTGGCCTATCCCAACGTTTTATAAGCGTTGTAAAAACTGAATAAAACGTTGGTATATGTTTAGCCAACGTTTGTCCAACGATTTATGCAAACGTTGTCGTTGCTCTAGTTGGGAATTTACAACGTTTGCAATAAATGTTGGTATAGGGATTAGACGACGTTTGCAGTAACGTTTATAAACGTCAATAATAGTACAAAAATGGTTAACAATTTCAACATTTTTACAATAGAAACGTTGGCATACGTAACTTATTTCCAACATTTTACAAAACGTTAGAATTATTTTTACCAACCTTTGCCGAAGAAAACGTTGGGTTGTGATTTTCCAACGTTTCCCAAAAAATGGTTGGATTTGTATTTCCAACCTTTTCTAAAAAAAGTTGGTTTTTTCCAACGTGTTTCCACAAACATTGAAAATATAATTTTGGATGGTACTTTCCCAACAATTTACTAAACGTCGTAAATTTAACCGATTTTCCAACAATTTTCCAAAATGTTGGGAGTTGTGTTAATGGGTGATAATTTTCAAATAATTGGACAAACATATCGAGAATTTAACTATTTTTCCAACGTTTTACCTAACCACTGGATTTGTTACAAAAATTGGTTAAAAATATCTGCCACAATCGCACAAAATATAATTGTGCTTGTACATATAAAAATTTCAGATCCCATCACAAACATGTAAATGCATCCACCACCAAATAATTGAACAAAATATTAATATAAAATTATTTTAAATCAAAATATTGTCTGTGTAAAAAGTCTTTATATCTTTATTCATTCACCAAAATACAAGTTCATTCAAAGTAAAAATTAGACAATCTTCATGAATCCATATAAGTAACTTGACCATGCATGTAAACCTGTAAAAAAAATTAGAATTAGGACATACGAGTAAATAATGAATATTTTTAAGTTTTACTGTGCAAGTTGACCTTCTCCACTAATCAGTTCTTTTTCGCCCTCTTCATAGCCATGAGATCCTGAATTAATGAACACAAGAAAAGAGGAGTAAAATTTAAGGATATTTAATATAAATGTCAAAGTTCAATGCTTTAATTTAAAGAGGAACTACTATATATATATGGTGTACTGTTCCATTTTTAAAATTCATGAAGAGAAGGAACTACCTATAAGTTATCCAAGACTATGGAGTTTTATAACCTAAAGAAACTGATTTGCTAACCCAAATGAATCAAGCTATCCTAATAATTTTTATTCATTGAACAATGAAAAAAACTGTAGAAAGTTAAATATAACAAGGAGAATCTTAATAATTTTTAGGAATTTGCAGACTGCCAAGAAAGAGAAGCCATGCTACTAGTAGAGGAGAAATAAAAAAATCTTAATAACTCATCACCATAATATAGGAGAAATAAAAATTCTAACCTCACAATAGCTTCGAAGTTGAGATCGTGGTACAGTGTGCGTTTGCGCTTGCTTTGGTCGTTGCAGTTGCGCTTGCTTTGGTGGTTGCAGTTGTATTCGCTTTGATGGTTGTGTTTGTCTTCTTGATTGAACCTCTGATTGTATATGTGCCGACTGATACAATATTGGAGGTGATGTGCGCTCAAAATTGTTTTCAAAAAACTAACATTATAAATACAAGAAAATATTACATGCAATCCATCAAATAAATTTAGCTCATATACATCTAATAGTTGATAAATTCTAACCTGTTCTGTGCCAGAAGATACATCGCGTGGAGATTGTGAGAAAGCACCCATATCACGCAGATGACTCTCAAGTAAATTTTGTATTTGTGCTTCCATTCGATCATTCATCCGAGATTCCACAGCAGATAACTTTTCTTGCATCTGGAGTTCCATCTGCTCTTTCATTTCAGTTTTGTTTCTCTCATTTTCAGCCATCATCTCACGACGAACCCTTTCATTTTCAGCCTCCAGTTCACGTCGCAGGTTCTCCAACTCTTGTTGATGTTGTGTCTCAATCTCCCTCCTCTCATCCTGGGATAGTTTATACGATGGTCCGAATACCATAGTCGGGGTAGCACCGAGCCCATATGTCCCCACACGACCGTGCCTATCACGTCCCATAACTCGCCCGTATATATCATCTCGTGCAACACCGGTCTCTGGATTTTTCGCTTCTAGTTCATCCATCTCTTGCTGTAAAACCAACTCATGTTCATATAAACATAACTACAATTTAGATAAACTTATGAAAAGTGTAAATAATAAAATAAAATAAAATTAGAAGTAAGATCATACAATCGCCTTAGCTGCTATTTCATTTACTGGCCCTTTTCCTTTAGTTACATGTGTCTCCTTGTATACCATCCTACGAGTTGGCTCATATCCGATGGATTTAGCCAACTATAAGTATAAAGAATCAACGCGTCAGATTATTAGTAATAAACCTGCTTTGCTGGCACATTAAAAAATGTATGAACTAATAAATTAAATTAAATTTGTTCTATCTTATTTCTAACTTCAGCATGGGGAGTTCTACCAGATGTGTGTGGTGTTGTCCAATTTTTACGAATGGCTTTATTCTTTTCACTTTTGGCCTGGTACAAAAAAAATACAAATATACAATAAAATATTATGATAAACCGAAAACCATTGCTTCCATAAATACAAATATACCTTTCCCTTATCAGAATCCCAATAGTAGATGAGTCTTGGCCACTGACTTTCCTCGACCCTTGGGGGGCAATGCTTCAACCGTTCCTCATTAGTCTTATACTTAGTATAACCCTGACGCTTTAGTTCGGCCTTCCACTCCTTCCATTTTCTTCCGACAGACGCCATCATAAATTTTCTCATCTGGTCCGTGGCATTCGTATTTTCCTATTTAAATGAAATGTAAAGAAAAAAAATCATGTAATTATTCACATATGTAAATTGTGACACAAAGTAATTTAATATTGCTAGGTGGTTATTCATCTACTTTACCTTAATATGAGTCCAAATTGCATCCTTCCCAATGTCTGGTACATGCCTCCAATCAAGGTAAGTTAAAGGTGCTAAGTGGCCATTTCATGCTAGAACCCCTAAATTTGAAGCAAGTCTGGAACATGTTTCCTCAATTGGTTGGCCAAGATTGTTGACATGAATCTCTAGAATGCCACCATCTTCTGCCCATCCCCTATGCATTAAAGTAGGACCACGGACTCGTCTATGCTCCTCCTGGCTGGAATTCGGATCTAAGTATAAAATAGACAACATAAAAATAATTAATGCACAATAATATTAAAACCCTGAAGTTTAACTTCAATAATATTAATATCACAAATATGTGTGATGTTAAGATTATTATTACTTGTCACTTGATCTTCTAGTTGTTCGTTGTTGCCGAACAATACTCCTGTTTGCTCCTCCTCCTCGGAAGTAGTAGGAGGTGGCCAATTCAAAGGAGGTTTGACCATGACAGTGTTGGCACCTACTTGCTCTGGTTCCTCAATAACGGTAGGCATAGCTCCCCTATTCAATTGGTTGCGTCTACTTGTCGCCATGGGATTTTAGCTTGACTACAATCAAAAAATATATAAGAGAAAATGCATGATGGCATAGTAGATCATATGTTACTTTTATTTAAGAAACGATCTAAACAAACTTGAACATGAGAGTGTGCAGTCTCACACTTACTGTTGCCATAGAAGAGGATGAGAGACTGCTTAAGAAAGATGAACTCATAAAAGATGACTTACCAAAAAGAGTAAGAAAAAAAAAAGTAAGCTTGGGCATGTGCGAGTAACAACAGCTAGAACACCCTTTCATTTCAAATTATTTGTGCTACAATTGTCTTTCCAAGGAAAATGGTCCTAAAAATTCAACATACCACATGACATTTAAATAAACTGCTAAGCTAATGAGGGCAGCCTAAGAATCTGCATCGAATGAAAGAAATACCATGTCAACACAATATGTGGTGGTCTGGGCATCAGATTGGCAGGTACATAATTGTCAGGATGCACAACAATCCATTTCCTTCTCTTCAAATTGGCAGGTACATAATTGCCATTTTGCAAAGCAGCAAGAGCCAGGGCCAAAGTACAATTACACAGAAAAAACCTTATGGCAATTGATATTTGACAACAACTAAGAAACATCAATTTCAAACAGCTATCATAATCTGATCTAATTCAGAAAGGTTATATAAAATGCAATCAACTAACAGACATTCCAGCAAAAAATCTTGGAACTCGAAAAGAAACAAAGCTCAATCCAAAAGTTCTCTTCATCCCCATCGTAACAAAAATTTGGCAGCCTTCCCATAGAAAGAAAAATCTTTAGTTCACAAGGAGAAAAAAGGCAACCATTGTTCTTGCAAAAATTGATTAAAAATATGAAAATTTGAATCTGATTAGTGTATTATGCCTATTATCTGCTGCACTGGAATCGAATGAAAGAAACACCATGTCAACACAATATGTGGTGGTCTGGGCATCAGATTGGCAGGTACATAATGGTCAGGATGCACAACAATCCATTTCCTTCTCTTCAAATTGGCAGGTACATAATTGCCATTTTGCAAAGCAGCAAGAGCCAGGGCCAAAGTACAATTACACAGAAAAAAACCTTATGGCAATTCCATGCACCCCAAGTCATGAACACCTACGCGTGCATACGTGGTACACATCTATGTACTTTGCAAGAATTCCATGTCCCTGCTACAGGTACCAGCACACATTTATGCATTACAGGAGCTATTATGGTTCAGTTTTTAACTGAACCCAATGATACGATTGTGTGTTTCATATACACAGACTTTTCCATATTGCATTCTAGTGAGGACACAAAACACCCCTAGCTTGTACCTTTTTACCTGTACCTCTTTTATGGCCTTACAAAAACTGGTGAAAGTTAAGAAACAACAGCAGTGGCAGCAGCAATACTTAGTGTCTGGTTGGCCAAAAACACCAGATGTTAAGGTCCTATTTTAGAGAGTTTTGGGAGTTCAAGTCCCACTAGGTTTAAGTCTCATCATACAAACGGAGAAGGCACTCCTCTTTTTTTACAAAGGTTTCTCTTATCCTTTACTTTGTTTATAAGAGTTTGATCCTAAGTCAACTGTCCTATAAGCCACCAGGATTTTGACCTCCTATAGGGATGTGTTCCTGTGTCATCTCTTTCACCGATAACAGCCCCAATTCAGAGTTTGGGCCGTGGTTCGATTTAGCATCAGAGTATGTTATGGGTTTACTGGCAGAGGTAGCCAACTGACTCCTCTAATGCACAAACACATTTAGGTATCAGATGTAATATGATATCGAGTATCAAGAATTTTCATAGGATAACAGTTGCAAACTATCTTCTATTGTTTTCTATCCATTTGTAAAACCTGGAGAGTCTACAATCTGTTAATTTGGTATGGCATTGGGTATCCCTTCATGTTTGGAGTTTGATCCTATAGGGTTCTTAATGTCCTCGCCTTGCCTAAACACGGAGTGCTTGGGTTTGGTTGTCAACATCCAACTGTTACATTTGACCTATAAGTTTGGTGTCAAGGTTCAAATATTACACCAAGTATCTATCTAATACAAATGATGAAGTGTGAGGTCATATGTCAGACCTGATACTAGGGGTTAGAGTTGTGTCGAGTATCAACTCTGATACTAAAAATTAAAATAGGACATCAAATAAAAAAATCTGATGCAAAGGTCGTATTGGGTTTTGATATCAGTTCTGATACTAGGCTTTACCACCCGATATCAAGTATCAACCCTGGCACCATTTAGCCACAAATCCTTGCTGTCATAAACCTGTCCTTTGATACACAGATTTGTACTTGGGCAGATCCTATATTTGGGTGGATCTGATACTAAGTATCCGTCTGATACTTTAGGGTCTTCGCAGATTATTGAGTATCCATATGATACTTATCATACCTCTGCTAACAAGAGTCGGGTTTTTGTGTCAAGTATCCATCTGATACTTAGGCATATAAGCTTGATGCCTAGGTTCAAACATGATACCAAGTGGGTGTCGATTGATACATTGATGTGTTTGCTTCCACCTACTCTATGGCTCACACATATCCATATGTGACTAGATTAGGTTGGTCCCCATTCCTATATGCTATCCTGTATTAACTAATATGTTCAACAATCCCTGTTTTGGTGCAACCAGAAGAACAAATATTTCAGTAATGGACCCATAACAAGCCAAATAAATCAGAAAATCTAATTAGAGGAACAAGCATGGAAGGGGAATAAGGCAAATAATCTGAATGTTATATTCTTTTTGTGGCTTGAGTAAGAATGTCCGAATTGAGTAATGCTAACTAGAGAATATAGATGGATGATAATTGCCTCTTATTCCAGAAAAAAATGAAGAGGCATATACCAAATTAAAGACTTATACTCCCAACTTGTTGTTGGTAAAGACACTATTGTCCCATATGGCCCTTGCCTACAGACCTTACATATCCTGCTCATAAATGCACCTACCCTCTGACCAGTTATCTATTAGCCGAACATGTAGGTATTCACCTATATGGTTAATATTCTACTAAAACGGGGATACAGGGAACCCTCTATATTGCATAAGACACCAGGCTCCCCCTTCCCATTTATTAATCACAACCTTCTATACTTATATGATACTTGATCCTTATACTTGCTCTGTACGCACTCAAAGCTTTTCGTAGTCGACGCCATGAATTACATCCCATAGTCTTTTTTGGGCATTAATCCGAACATCTAAACCATTACTGAAGAACACAATCGACTTCGGCTAATAATCAAGAATTTAAAGGATTGCTACAGAGGTAAGGATTACCTGTGAGAAAATTGAAGTCTTCGCGTGATGACTCCCCAAGGCTTGTCTTTAAACTCAAAGAAAAGAAGGGCCTGATAGCAGTATAGGTAATGAGAGAAGTTGGAAAGTTTAGTATACATAATTGGTGCTTATGTGTGCTGAGAAGAAATAAGGTATGAGCAGGGTATATGGCTAGGTAGTGTGAGTAACGGCTTGGGGATACCTGTCCTATAAAAGTGTTCCCCAGGTATATCAATAAGAGTGTCTCTAGATGTATAGACAAGTACAGGAAATTTGTGAAACTTAGTGTGTCTTTAGCTACTTGAGTTCCAGATACCTAACCCATAGACATGAAGTCCTAACAGGTTGGTTACAACAAGCAGAGAGGTCGAGTTAATTGGTAGTTTGTGTCTTGAGTATAGGGTGGCAATTGTGTACGAGTTCTGGGCAAATAAGTATAGAGTATCACCTACCGTAGGTTGGGGGGCAGTGGAAAGAAGCGTTACTAAGACAAGTACACAAACATGGCATGTGAATAAATAAGGGTGCAGGATTTGACTACAGGTCCCATGTAGAGTGTAGGGTGGCAGTCCACAATCTCCACCCTATTTGATCATCTGATTTTCCTCACTTCCAGACTTGCCAGACAAAGAAATAAAAGTCTATTGATCCGGAAGCTAAGTTATTTCAGTATGTAGGGATATTTACAACCCATTAGTGCCCTTAAAGGGGCTTATATGACTTGGATCATTCTCAAAAGATCAGATTGTAACATATTTATACATAATATGAGAATTTACATAATATATACATACCACACATCACATTGGGTTATCTTGCATTCACACAGTATGTACTCTTGATATCCAAGCCCTTTAATATCAGGCTCTTGACTGATACCCACTCCCAAACCTGTGATCGAGTTCTCTCTACCCATTTCCTGAGCTAATGAAATAAACCCCAAAACCACACAAAGTGAACTGGTTCTCAGGTTTAGTTTGTAAACTGATGAAGTATCAATTTAGGTCTGATACTAGGCATTAGTTTAAAAACTCACACACTCCTCTTCCTCTAATACACCACTGTTATCAACACCCCAAGCAACCATCTGCTTTACCTATACAGGGACACCCCCTTTACATCAACTTTGACACTAGAACTTAATTTATACTGTCCTTGCATCTAGGGGCACTTCACCCCTGCTGTGCCTATACAGGCATGGGGGTTGTTACTCATTCTAGTGTTATTCCTGCAACCTGTTACTCGAGAGCAATATACATGTGTATATAGATTGATCCCCTTACATGGTTATCCTGTGTATATGTATCCCTTTTTATGCCTGATACTCTTGGTCATTTTCCTTGTAAGGTGCAAACTCAATTAAGTCTATAATAGATATCATAACCAGGTGTGCTAAGTTACAAATTAGATTCAAAATAGTCCATTCCCCTTATTTCTATCACAGTTGGCACCCTCCTAATAATTTGGCTTACTCTTCCTTTACTTATACACGACTAAACTCTGTTTGGAGCCCACCCCATTTGGTACTACCCAGGGCTACCACTGAACCCTGTGTACATTCCAGTTCAGGTCAGTTTCAAGTACACACAGGAAACCTCAATTTGATACACTGGTTGTCATATATGGGAAATCCTGCCTATATCCCATTAATGTGGAATATCACAAGATATCTGACACTCCCTATATTTTAATCTCAGGTTCGAGGGAATAGAGGCCCTGGACCCTAAAGAGCAGAACCCTTGCTCGTGGTATCAGTAACACCATCCTTTGTTCAATATCTATCTGATATTCACAGGGTTCTTATGTCAAACTTGTTGTCATTGATAACTTGCTTACCAGTATCAAAGAGTACAAAGGACAGTCCACTTGTTGTGCACCACCAGGTGGTTCCTCAAC
Source organism: Iris pallida (assembly GCA_029216955.1). Taxonomy (NCBI): domain Eukaryota; kingdom Viridiplantae; phylum Streptophyta; class Magnoliopsida; order Asparagales; family Iridaceae; genus Iris; species Iris pallida. The sequence continues at coordinate 22,603 of JANAVB010022409.1, forward strand.
CTGGAAACAAGTTCCCAAGTGAAAGGTTTAGCTATGTACTGATGTAAACTTGGAATTGTAGGGACTGTATTAAAGAGAATATAGCGGATTCAGGAGATTGGAAGCTAATTGACAGTACAGGGAAACCAAGAATAGGTAGGTCCAAAGCAATCTGGACTTCAGAGTGAACCATGCCCATAGACTGATGCAAGTTCCAGATTCATTTCATAGGCTTGCCTATTGCAGGACTGCAAAGTTCTAATGGAAATTCACAAGTAAATAAAGACAGCTCCTGACATAACAGTACTTAAAATATCATATGCTGACTTGGAAATCAAAAGACGATACTCTGCTTTCGTAAACTTAGTAGACAACAGTCCAGTAAGATGAAGGTCTAACTGGATATGTTCCTGCCTGGCACACATAACAGAAATCAGGCCTTTAACTCTAATGTTTTAGAGCAAGGCTCTAACCACCAATACATATTTCCAGTCACATGAAGCAATGACAGAACCCATATTCGGATATCTGCTTGCTGACACGATTTGGATGACTCCTCAAGTTTCCTGATACCAATTCTCCTTTTTATTTCATCACTGAACACATGTCCAAGGAGAACTGTTACTCAAATCTGAGGGCCTGAATGCTCAGGAAGATAAGCTAACCAAGGATAGACTGAAATGGGACTGCTCGATTTGGGGGAGTGGTCCAACTAAAATATGGACAGCAACATCTAATCCTATTTTCTTGCAGGGACTGACTATATACCTGATGTGGACTGAACATGAGGATACTATAGGGAATGATCCTAAGTTATGACAAGGTTATGTTAAGCTAACCTGCGAGTCCACCTTAGGGATCGAATATGATACATAATATATACATACCACATCACATTGGGTTATCTTGCATTCACACAGTGTATGTACTATGGGGGCTATTGTGCCAAAAACTGGAACCAAAACTATTATGCCAAAAAAATATCTTATTGTTTCAGTAAATTAAAATAAGCCAAAACTAGTTAGCTACTTGGATCGAATATGACACATTCAATATAAATTAAAATATCTTATCGTTTCAGTAATGATCAATGTCATCATACATAAGCCAAAAAAGTATAGAGTTCGAACAAAGTCTTAAAAAAAAATCAAAGAATCAATCACAAAAAATGATATATGTAATTTTCTAATCATCTTCATCACCCCGCCCATTCAGTTCCTCGTCAACTTCAACTCCATCAACACCTTGTCGAACCCAACTAATATCATCATCACGTGTGAACGGTGTCTCGTCCAAATGTTGATCACTCCATAACTCTGTTTGATCTGCCATAGTTCCATTAGTTGATAATTGCTCTCCAAACACATCAAAAAAGTCTCTAGGCTTTGTCTTAACAACTACTTGCCAGTCATTCTCGACGGGATCTTGTACGTAAAATACTTGTTTTGCCTGAGATGCTAGTATAAAAGGTTCATCTGTTACTTGTTGTCGAGTGTACAACAAACGACGAAAGTTTACTAGCGTGAATCCCAAATCATCTCGCTCGATGAGACCTCTACTATTGTCAACCCAGTCACACTTAAACAAAACAAACTTGTACTCTTTAGAATAATAAAGCTCAATGATGTCTGTCAAAATCCCATAGAAATTAACATCTCCAGATGTAGGATTTCTATCTCTTGCACTTGCATAACTTTCAGTCATTGCCTTTAACATGACTCCACTATTTTGTGTGGTTCTTTTTTTCTCACGAGCCTTTGTATGATACCTAACACCATTTATAATATATCCTGTGAATCTTTTTGCTTTTTTAAGGGGCCCAAAGCTAACATCCGAATTCTTGTGATATCTCCACATTAGCTGTCTCGATCAACTTCGTCACCTATTTCAAAGTGGAAAAATATTATGCAATTTACTTAGGAGGTAATCTATTTAACATTAAAAGATTTTAAAGATCAATTTTTTGCTTACATGATCCTTAAACCATAAATGAAATGTTTCATTATGAATACGGTCCACATCATGTGGTCTGAGACGAGAATTACTCCTAATTGACATACGGTGAGCCCTGTAATAGAAAAACATCGTATCATTATGTAATGTCTTAAATGGCTACAAAATAGGAAACTTAATAATGTAGCATACTTACTCTAGAAATGGTGAAATTGCATCGGTATTGACTAGCACATATCGATGTGCTTGTGCATATGTTATGTCATCAAGTACAAATCCCACCGACTTTCCTAATTTACGGCCCACTTCTAAATCAATAGAATTGGATACACTGTCATCGTTCCTTACCGGTCGACTGGACTTGGTCTCAATATCATTTAAGTACCTTGAGCAAAATGTCGGACACTCTTCTACCCAATATCCTTGTGCAATTGAACCCTCTGGATGACTGCGAGTCCTCACATAGTTCTTCAATGTGGACAAGTATCTATGGTGGAAATTTGGCTAGTTACAAATAGTGCTTTTCATAACAAATAAAAATACAAAAATAATAAATGATATCATACCTCTCAATAGCGTACATCATTCGGTAGTGTGGTGGACCTCTTATCATCGCTTCTTCTGCTAAATGAATGACCAAATGCTCCATGACATCAAAAAATGCAGGCAGAAATATCCTCTCAAGATGGCAGATCGTGAGCGCAATACGGGATTGAGCATGTTCCAAATCATTTACATTCATTACTTTTGAGTACATAGTCCGAAAATAGTTACTCAATTCAATCAATGGTCCAAGCACATTCTTAGGCAAAACATTTCTCAAAGAAATAGGAAGAAGCTCTTGCATCAAGATATGGTTGTCATGACTCTTAAGTCCTGATATAATACGTTGTTTAAGGTTAACACGACGTGATATATTCGAAGAATAACCATCCGGAACTTTTACCTCCTTCAACATTTTATACACAATATCTTTGCGTTTATTGTCCAACGTGAAACACGCAGGCGGCAAATAATATTTGTTATTTGTCCGTTTTTGTGGATGCAATGGCTTACGAATACCAATTTCTTTTAGATCTTTACGAGCATTTAAATTATCCTTTCCCTTTCCATCAACATTTAATATAGTCCAAAGCACATTGTCACACACATTCTTTTCAATATTCATTGTCAAGATTGTGGCGAAGCAAATTGTCCTTCCAATAATCTAACTCAAAAAATATATTTTGTTTCTTCCAATTATATGTTAGGGCCCCGTCTCCTTTAACCGTCCTTCTCCTCTTACGTTCCAACTCTGGATCTTTTCCAAACTTATTATTGAAGTCTTTTATTTTAGCGTACACTTCATCTACTGACAGTCGAGTGGGCTTTGTATCCAACTCTATTGTACCATCAAAAGAGACTTTGTCAATGCGAAATTTATGTCCTTTCGGTAGCCATCGACGATGACCCATATAGCATTGCTTACCTCCGTTGGACAACCATCGAGAATGAGTGTATTTATGACAACAAGGGCATGCCAATTTACCTTTTGTGCTCCACCCCGACAAAATTGCATATGCAGGAAAATCACTTATTGTCCATAGCAATGATGCGCGCATTTTAAACATCTGATTACTAATTGCATCATAAGTGTCTACTCCAGCCCACAATTTCTTCAACTCATCCATTAGAGGATGCAAATAAACATCGATGTTATTTCCTGGCCCATAAGGACCATCGATTAGTATCGATAATATCATAGAAGGTTGTTTCATACATAACCATGGTGGCAAATTATATGGTATTAAAATTACTGGCCACGTGCTATGTGCAATACTCATGCTCCGAAATGGGTTAAATCCGTCACTAGATAAGCCAAGCTTGACATTTCGTGGGTCCTCAGCAAAATCTGGATATTTCTCATCAAATGTTTTCCATGCAAGAGAATCTGCAGGATGCCTTAAATTCCCATCATTAATGCGTTCTTCGGCATGCCATCTCATTTGTGATGCTGTCTTTGATGACATAAATAGTCTCTGAAGTCTTGGTATCAACGGGAAGTATCTTACCACCTTCGCAGGAATTTTTCGATCTATATTAGAATTGCTATCTGACTCAACCTTTAATTGTTTATACCTTGGGTATGGCACCTGTTGCATTCAATCTCTTGTTCTGTCTCATTCCAGTACAACATACAATCATTAGGGCAAACATGTATCTTCTTATACTCTAGTCCCAAGTTCGCAATCAATTTTCGTGCTTCGTAAAAGGACTTCGGCAATATCACACCCTCAGGGAATGCATCTTTTAATAACTCAAGCAATATTGTAAAGGATTTGTCGCTCCATCCACTAAGACACTTGATATGCAACAATCGAACAAGAAACGAGAGTGTTGAATACTTCTTGCAGTCTGGGTATAACTCTCGCTCAGCTTCTTTTATCAAATTAAAGAATTTTTTAGTTTCTTCATCAGGACCTTCCATATGTGGATGACGCTCAACGTCGTCCACAAAGTTTATTTGGTCAGTTGGAGGAATTCCAAAGGCATCATGTATCATCTCTCGCATTTCATCACCGACAACAGAATCATAAGAAGGATTTGAAGATGACGGAGACTCTCCATGAAAAGTCCAACACGTGTAGCTCTCTAAAAAACAATTTAGTAGTATATGTTCGACCACATCATCTTTCTTCACATATATCATATTGCGACATTTCTTACACGGGCACAATATTCTTTCGTCATTCGGTATATTAGTTGAAGCAAACTCCACGAAATCTTCTGCTTCTTTCTCGTACAAAGGGTGGCATTTGTTTTGTATACTAATCCAGCTCTTGTCCATAAGTACGTTCAACCTAATGGTATTGTCTCACAACTATGAAGAAAAAGTCAAGAAGTTTAATGAAATATAAACAATGACCCAAAAGACTAAATCAATACACAACTTATAAGGAAAAAGATGTCAATTGAACTTGATGGTACAATAATTATATTCAATAATAATTCACATTAGAGGAAGGTCTTTATCAAATATAAACTAAAGTTAGTTTTGCATGCATAGATATCTTTAATCTTCAAATGTAAATGCACTGCTACCGTTAATAAAGCAAAAAATAGTAAGATAAAACAAATTGATGGCATTCGAGAAGGACTGCTATTGAGAGGGTGCGGGAAGAACAGGGCATTCAGTTCCTCGAGACAGGTAACCCCTTTCTCCTTGTCTACCTTACTTATTAATTCCTTAAACCTAGTTGATAGACAAGCGCAGGTCTGAAATAACTGAACCAGAGTTCAAGTCTGTAGCAGACTGTTCCTCAGAAATAACTGAACCTAGTTGATAGAACAGGGCATTCAGTTCCTCAGAGGTTTCACCGATACATTAGTTGCATATCCTGTAGCAGACTGTAACCAGAGTTCAAGTCTGCTGCAATTTAAGTGTGGGTCTAAAATATGATCAAAACAAGGAAGTGGTGATAGACAAGTGCGGGTAGTAATAGGTTTAGCTGTGCAATACCCATAGATGAAAGTTTTCCTTTTAAATATGACCTGGGGTATATATTGGATTTAGATAGGAAGCTCGGTACATATGCGCGGACACGAGGTCAAGGCTCATGTACCAAGTGTATTTGAAGTTGTGGCTAACAACTGGTAGTCTCACAGTTGCGAAGTATCGATATGACAGGGAAGCAACATGATACACTCAAGTATCAATCCACACAGGATACATGGATATTAGGAAATGACAGACCCTACACTTGCAGCAGGGCTATGCATTACATTGGTGGACAGACCCTGCACTTGCAGCAGCAATGAGACACATGGGTATTAGGAAATGACAGATTTGGTTACCTATGAAACATATTCATGGGCATACAAAGGTAAGAATATGAGTTTGGTATTAAAACACCTACTGGTTGATACTGAAACATTCATACAGGTAGGTAGCAGTGGGTTACCTGGGGAGGAAACCACTGAGGCAGTCATTTTGATACCAACATGATACATCTAGTGCAGGTGCAAGTCCCATTAATGTACAGGTAAATGCAAACAGGGTAGTATTAGACTATAGCCAATAGTTAGGAGAGAAATAACTGAACATTATAGTAAATGATGGAAAACCTGGGTGTTCGAAACATGAACGGATATAGTATTAGACACTGAACAGTATAGTATTAGACATTGAATATAAGATGTGGAAGAACCTGAATATAAGATGAAAACTAAACAGTATAGTATTTGTCTAACCCATGGTTTTAGGTGTGGAAGAACCTGAATATAAGATGAAGCTTAATGAGTTATATATACTTTTTCTTAATGCCAAAAGCAGAAATTTGTTCTACATTGCCACCTCAGTCTGACAGTTAGGGCTTACAATTTGGAACAACCTTGTTTTAGGGTTATTGTTTTTGTCTTATCTAATACATCCATCAATCTGGGCTGTAGTTTGAATTGGTGTTTTGTTTAAGTTCACGTTTGCCTTGGTCCTCGTCGTTTGTAACTAGCATTATATTCGTTGCGTACTTTTGCACCTTGTTATCATCAGTAAACAGGTTTTCTGTTTTATTCTTTTTTTTCCTTTCGTCAGTTTATGTTTGCTTTTATCATTGATTCTCCTCAAATCCTGTGATAATGATCGCATTCTGTTAATCATCATAAGTTCTAGTCTCCTACTTCATGAGTAACTCTAATTTCCTACTTCAGCTCTCATCACTGTTCTAGTCTATCCCTACTGCTACAGGTTCCAGTTCAAAACTTCATGAGTAACTCATACATCCCATCCTTAAATCTAATGGACGGGTATACTCCACTCTGTATCAGATCTACTTATGCGAGAACATGCACATCTATAGTTCAGAAATAGAATCGGACTACTAGCACTCATAGACTAGCATGGCCCAAAAGGTGCTACCTCTAAAACTAAAGCTAAGACAGACATTGCACTTACCAACTTTAGTTCACTGTTTTACCAACTACTGATACCTGGTACTAGTCTATAGTTAATGTCCTACTGCTACCTTCCTCTACTGACACTGATGTGTCCAGACTTAGAACCATACCACTTAACCAAACCTTCCTTTCCCACATGCCCATGCTTTTCGTGCTCTATTGTCCTGCTGTATACATCATCCCCCTGGATGTATTGATGAGTTGTCCTATGCAAGAGTTAACTCAAAATGTACTCTATGATATACTCCATAAGCTATAACAACAATAGTAACAACAAGTATAATGTTGTGTTAGTCTAAGACGCCAGATACTAAGAAGTTAGCCAATTAGTAGCAGTGTTAATATCAGTTTGATACAAGAAGGTAATTCTAGTCAAGGCATCATATTGAAGATTCACCTATCAGTTTCCAATGTATACAAGGAAAAACTCATATGTTAGTATCAAAAGGATACAGAGGAAAAACTCATATAGTGGTAACTAACGAATACAAAGGAGAACCCCATATGTCAGTATCAATTCACCTATCAATATCTAATGGATAACAAGGAAAGTTACTTGCACCCAAATGCTTATGGTATCTCCCATACTGGGTACAGGTTGAACTTCTTATAGGACCCATTAATCCCTTCTGACTTTATGTCCCTTACCTATATTCGAGGGATGGCTTCTTTAGCTATCTACAGGTCGATTCATCCTTCAGAGGTGAAGACATGATGTATCCCTGCTTCCTATATCAGCTATGTATTATTTAATATCAGGCTACCAGCTATGAATTAGTTAGTATCAGTTAAGTATCAATGGTGGGGGTAAAATTCTATCCAGAACTCCCTACATGTGATGGTTATGGTCGATACTTCGGATCCTGATTGCATCCTAAAGGGTTCAAGTCAAGAAAACTGATTGTGAAGCATATATCACATGTATCCCAGATTGGGGACACAATGTTTTCTACACAAATTTTTGCTTCCAAGCATATATCAGGGTTCAAAGGGAAGTAACAGGTCAATCTTAAGTTTTCTATAAATAGTAACATGTTAAACTTCAATGTAAATGCACTACTACCTGTAATAAAGCAAACAATAGCAAGATAAAACAAATTGATGGCATTTGAAGGCCCAAAAGAATATAACAATTTTTTCGCTTATTTGCGTCCAAATTTTTGTGAATAACTAAGTCAGTTATTATGGACTGAAATCGGGTTTTCAGATCAAGATCTCAAGAAGGTTGTTTTATAGTAAATTTCAGAACTTCTTATTTATGGGATTTTGCAAAACACCATTTATATTACAATCAAAGGTTAGTGATTTCAGTAGCTGATAGCTTGTTTATTTGACTGTTTCGAATTGTAGAGAATTCCCAAGTGGTGGGTTTGGTACTATTAGATTTGCCCAATATTATGGACAGTCTACGGTCTAATAATAACTCAATATGGAGACCTTGAGGACATGATCAAGATGCCGGGACAGCCGGATCAAACAATCAAGTCCCACGTCGAGGATCACTATGGATTTTATAACGATTTCATGGGTGTGGTAGGTGCAGTTTAGTTTTGTGATTGCAAGTCATTTTATGTAGAAATTCAGTTTTGTGATTGCAACGAACGGAGGATAAGAAAAGTTCACTAATAAAGGCTTTATAGTGATTGCAACTCAGTTTTGTATAGTTCCAGTATCTGTGAATAAGTAATATTGCAGTCTACAGATTCTTTACATATGTAATATTAAGCTTGTGGTGGTTTCGTAATTGTATAAGAACGGCTATGGTGCATCAATAAAGAGATTAGAATAGTACTTTTGATAGATTGATTATATGTACAGGTGAATTGTAATTAAGATATAGACTTAATTCAACCACATACCTAACCAATAAGTACCATTTCAAATATAAAGTCAGGGAGTTGTTCAAAATCAATAAAGGGACTCTTTTATCTAAAAGTGGCCAAAGTGGAATTTCAAGAATCTTAATGTTTAACCATTGAAAGTATCTGAATGTTTCATAAATATTTTTTCTCTTCTTTGCATCCAGATTTCGAACTAAGATGTAAATTTTCATTGATTTTCAACCATAAATTAATATAAAACATTCTAAATATACAACAAAGGGTGATCTAAAACAACCAGATTGGCGTATGTGTTAGAATAATGTAAATATCTCACTCGCAATTAAATATAAGTTATTTATAGATACTTGTTGAAAACCAACACGCAACCAAATTGATGTTTGTTGAAAAATAATTAAACATAAATTATTTACAGATACTTTTTGCTGAGAATTGATGTCATTCCCTATTTAATTTAAACCCAAATTTTAAACGTCGACCGAATAGGAGATTAGAACCGTTAAAACTACCAAACAATTGGGTTTAAAACCTTCTCCTCTCTCACCACCACCATACACTCACATAAACAACCAAAAAAATTTACTTCAAGAAGAAAATATTAACGCCATAAATTAATGGCTTCATGATTCAAGAATAGGTATCATTACTATAATGTATATATTAACCTATAGATTATAATATAGATAATAACATACCTCCACGCCGAAACGGAGGAGGACAAGGTCGTCGACCAACGAGCGGACGACCTGACCACGAGCGGACGACCTGGCCACCGACGAACGAGGCCTACGACGAACGAGAGGAAGACCGGAGGTTCGACTTCTAATTCGAGAGAGACCAGCTCTGGCCGAACTAGGGTTTTCTACTGGAGAGAGATCTAATTAAATTTGTGGAAAAGGTTTAGGGAGGAAATTTTTGTTTTAGAGGGAAATTAGAAAATATTGGAGAGGAGAAATCCGGTCCTATGTGCCTTTATTTGCTCTTCAATGGCTGTTACATATAGGCACCCGACGTTTCCATATTTAAATGCTATACTAGAGAACCGACTATTGTTTTATTTGCTATTCAATATATGGCTGCTACATATGGGGACCCAACGTTTCCATATTTAAATACTATGGAAACCAATTATTGACCATATAACCACGTTTCCAAATATAAATGTTAGGTTTTATTCGGTGATTCACCGCCAAAGTGTATTGGCTTTCCAACGTTTATTAAAAAATGTCGAAAATAAATTGTATACACCAACGTAAACGTAAACGACAGAAACAAAGTAAAAAAAACGTCAAAATTTTTTAAATACGCGACATATTTGACAAAACGATGGAAAATATCCCGACGTTTAAACAAAATGCAGGTCATTCCCAACGGTTGTTTTAAAACGATGGCACATGTTTGTTTAAGCCAACGTTTACATAAATGTCGGATGGAAAAACGTTGGGAAAACCTTATTTTCTTGTAGTGTTTCCAGTTTATATATCTTGTTTTACTTACAGTCTTGATATATCATCTTGTATTCCATTATGATTGTCTCTTACAGCATTTGTCAATACTATGAAACTGTTGTTAGTTTATGTACTCGTTCCATCCAAACTGGATATGTTGACAATATTTTAGGAGTTGTTATGCCATTATTGGACTTCAGGATGTTGCTAGCTGAGGTGGATCTCACTATTCTTCACTGTGAGTTTCCTGGTAGTTATCCTTAGTTTGTCTTATTTTTCTCTTCTTTATTTTTCTGTCTTATCTTCTTTAGATGTTGGGTTATGATTGAGTACATTTGTAGTTCATGGACCTTCTAGATGTAGTGTATATTTATTGTGTACTAGATAGCGTTCTACCGCCGATACTACGGCGTAGGCTGGGCGTGGCCCACGTATACGTATCCGTATATCCGGGTGCGGGTTGTGACAATTACCATATTAGTCATGATACCATGATCTTGACAGCTTATACGTACTCGAGTCGGGCTGGAGTCCGCTCGATACGTAGCTGGCTTGCTCACGAGCTCGCGTCCGAAAAGCGGGTGCGGGTCGTGACAAGTTTTTATTGTGGCCCATGCAAGTCAGAGTATATCGTATCAGTTACGTAACTGTACTGGTACGAGCTTGCGACTATGACTAAATCTTAGAAATCTCAATCCATACTGCCTTGAAAATTCTCCTAGAAATTATCTACGTCCTTGAAAACTCCATATTTACCCTCGATTATACTTCTTTGCTTTCCGCACTATTGATTCTCGTCCCTTCCTATTCCGGGGTGACGAATGATCGTGCTGTCTAGAATTCATCATAAATTCTTAAATTATAGTATAATATTGCATGATTATTGAGTCTTGGTTGTTTATAGATATGAAGGATTATAGTTGCCATATGCCTAGATATCTGCCGGTAGAATTGTTAGCAACTAGTTAGAAGATCATAAGATTTAGTGACCGTGTTTTGAGGAGTAGTGTGACCAAAGGGGGGTAGAAGTTCTCAAGTATTCGGAGTGATGAAATGATTAAAGAAGGTTATAAAATATTTTGAGAGATTAAATTTGAGGAGATTAAACTTTGAATTTTAAGGAATAGTTAAGATTAGAATTTTGAGGACGAAATTATTTTTAGGGGGATAGTATGTGGCATCTGCCATCACGATTATAATTTAGTGATATTTTTTATTTTATTTTTTATTTTATTTGATTAGTTTATATTTAATTTTCTATGATCATAGGAATTGTGACTAAGCCCATAGGTGATTAGGGACCATCTTGTGGTCACATGACCTCTAGATAGGGTTTATAAGCATGCTATAGCTATATTATATTTTTCTATGATTTTTAGACATTTTTAGATATTTATTTATTAAAGATATATTTATTTTATTGACTTTCATGAATTACTATAAGGTTATTTGGGACTATTTTGAGACAAGTTATTTTTATTTAGGTTCTAGGAGGTTAGAAATATTTTCTATAATTTTTTAGAATTTTTCTAAAATTTTTAAGATTTTATTTGAAGTTATTTGGAGTTAATTTGATTTTTAAATCAAATTTTCTAAAATTTATTTATACAGTCAGCGCACAGTCAGCTGGCTGGGCCCACGCATCAGTTGCTTGGGTCGACTGAGCGGGGCCCAGCTGTCAGCGACCCTAGCACTGTCTATACACCTTTATTTGGGAAACTTCCTTACTTGGAAGCAGCGGCTTCCCTAGCCAGCACATGAACCCGGGCCAACATCTAGCCGTTGGCCAAGAGTGCGGGGCCGTCGTGATTGTGCCACGTGTCACAGACACGGCTCGCGGCTTTTGTAGTCGAGCTCTCTCTATATATATATTATATTTCGTAGAATCAGAAAACCCTAGATTATTGTTTGGCCGACTTTTGGAGTTTGATCCCGGTGATTACCCGAATTCCCGAAGCGATTTACGCCAACTCCGACGTGCTTTTCGTGCGCCATTTTTTGTTGGATTCTTTTCGAGGTAAACTTTCTGAATATGTAATTTATTTTCTTATATTTTCTTCCTAAATTTCTGGAAAATTCGTAGAATGTCGGTTGTCCGAAACTTGACACGTTTCGGTGTTTTCGAGATTTCGGGAGGACCGGAAATCGAAATCATGAACCGTTTAAAGTTTGGAAAGCTAACACGGAGCTCTACGACATATATTTTTCCAGAAATTAATTCATTCATCTAGTATTTTAGTTATTCTATTGAACTCATAATTGATCGGTTGATCACTGTTTTGGTCACGATTAGCCATAACGGCGATATCTTTTGACCAAAGCCTGATTTTGCGGCATGGTTGATTCCAGCGCACTCGTAGCGCTGAAATCTACCAAGGTGCACTTTCAAAATCTAGATTTTACAGCGTTTGACTAGATAGTCAATAGCACGTCTCGATTTGCGTGCCATGGTTTCCAAAATTTGGAAACACGACTTTTGATGGCCAAACTTGCAGGTTTAGATTATATTCAGATAATTATTATATTAAATTAGGTTTTTAAGTGAATTATTCTAGAATTAATTATTATTAGATTAGTAACCCAACTAGCCACTATTCAATGAATTTAGAACAAGAACATTAGAATTGATTTATAGTTTTCGTGCACGGTTCATGGTGCGATATGTGTTATAGGTTGACAGCTCCTAGATCGGCATCCCCTCATCCTCTACTTGTGACTACGGTTTGTACAAGGACCACAGGCAAGTATACCTTGCCGAACATATACAGTATTTACATTGTTTTCTCTTTCTTTATTGTATTCCTTTTCATATTGTCACATGATTCCATATTGTGATTGATTTGTCCTTGATTGCTTTACTTGTTCTAGATTACGTGCACGTATAGGATATTTGACATTGCTAGATTATTGGTCTTTTCGTGTTACCTTGTCTCGTGATCGAGTTGTCAGTTTCTATATCTTGTTCTTGACTTGACCATTCTTGACTGGGAGTATCTTGTATTGTACTACAGTTGAGATATACTATAGATTGAGATTATCTTACATTGTACTACGACCTATAGTCGATTTTTTTATCTTGATATTACTTGATTGACTTGACTTGAGACATACGATAGATTGTGAGTATCTTGCATTGTACTACGACCTATAGTATATATTGATTGATTGATTGACTTAATTTGCGACACTATAAATTGGGAGTATCTTGCATTGTACTACGATTTATAGGAGTCGACTTGACCTTGTATCCTTTAGGAGAGGAGATCGATACTAGAATTGGCTAATCTCGACTGAGAGTATCCTACTTTGTACGTCAACTGAAACACTATAGATTGGGAGTATCTTGCATTGTACTACAAGCTATAGGAGTGTTGATTGATAGTTAGCCAAGTCTAGTATTATATTTCCATATGACTCGTCGTCCTTAGATGTTCTTCTTGCAGTATTCTTATCCTCCATCATATTATTTACTGTCATATTAGTAGGCATGTTTTATGTATCTTGCTAGTCCTCTGAGGACCTGATGATCTCTTCAGGTAGGATTGCACAGAGTTAGTTAGCAGAGCATGTGGTAGTTGACTTCATCTGCATGATTCAGGTATTTTGTTAGTGTTATTGATTTACTATCCACCTCGTGCTTTTATGATATATCCTGCTTATCAGCTTAGCTTTATAGACTCATGTTATTCTTGGAGTCTAATCGAATATATATGCTAGTGGGCTGCAGACCACGACCCATACTTGTTCATTCTTGTCTTATATATTCTTGTGGATTGAGATACACTGTAGATTACCATATTAGTCATGATACAATGATCTTGACAGCTTATACGTACTCGAATCGGATGGGGGTCCGTTCGATACATAGCTGGCTTGCTCACGAGCTCATGTCCGAAAAGCGGGTGCGGGTCGTGACAAGGTGGAAGTTATGATGGAAGATGTGGGGGAGACGACACCCACAGTGGATGCGAAGGGAAAATTGAATGCCTTTATCCACAATTTTGATTGTATCAAACTGAATGCCGTGACTCCGAAGGCGGTATTGGCTACTTTCTTGATGATGTGGGTGCGTAATTGCGTAACGCTAGGTGGTTTTGTGTCCGTAGGGCGAGTGAGCAGGAACCTTATTATGGTGGCCGTGAAGCTGGTATTTGGTCATAAACTGGCTCTTCTACCTACCATGGTCTGCAAGACTCTGCGAGAGCTTTCGAAGATTATAATTTTGCACGGTGGAGGGGAAGGTGCATTTCCCCGAGGGAAGATACCCTATCACTACTTGATGACTTGGTTGGTGCTGCATCAACCTGGTCTAATGGACCCCGGTCAAGAAGAAGGCTATACGGACGGGGATGCCTCCACCCGTAGCTATCGTCTAATGAAGTGGGCTCACCATGGTGTCCGTATCTGTAGACGGGTGCGGGGGCACTTGGACGATTATGACTTTTTTAGAGTCCCACCGACCTACTCAGGCTTTCATGTCAGGGACATACTGGTGGACGTGGGCAGGCAGAGGATTACTCTGACGCCTGGAGCTTTTCATTGGCTTCAATGTATCTGGCCGTCGCATTTGGTGTACAGGAACCAAAATCACGTGCTCCTGGAACCTTATTTGTCGAGTCGATTTGTGCGACATTTCGACTACAGCCAGCTGGCTATGGATAACCCCAACACCTATTTGAGTTATGAAGGAACTCGGCTAGATGGCGTATGCACAAGGCATTACTAAAATGTCGGGTGCATCGAGGCGAGCTTTACGGTACCTACGATTTGTCCTAAGACGTATATCTTGTACTCTACAATGAAGTTTTATTGCTCGGCTAACCACTTTTCTTTGGGCTACAATCGGAAGCGTAGCTTCATTGTCGGGACCAAGATGGAGGCCTCTTAGGCCGTCCTTAAGCACCTTCGGGATTTTGTGCCATCAGTGTAACTCCACTTCCCTAAAAATTTAAATTTTTTTATTTTTAATTGTTAATATCTTATAACTAAAATTTAATTCTTCTTATTGTTTTCTTTTCTTTTCTTAAAATTGGGTCCACTCAATTGTCCATGGGCTGGACAAGCCCAAGACCAGCCTGGTATAAAACCAAGGCTGTTTTCGTTTCTGTGAACTGTAATAATACTCTCCATTCTTCCCTGCCAATCTTCTCCCCTTGCAAATTCGAATTCGATACTGCCACCTCGACCATGTGGAGTAACAACCTCTGGCAAATTCGAGAGCGCACCATTTCTCTCTCAACCGCCTATTTAAGCAGCCCATTCCCTCTATTTCATTCAGATCTAGAATTTCCTCTTCTCCAAGTTTCCAGAGCACCACTGTTCCAATTTCGATCAGAAGAAGAAGCAGCTGAGGAAGAAGGAGGGGTAGCCATGTCTGTGGTGATCGTCGTCGACACGAGAAAGCTGAGGTGAGCTGAAATTCTTCATCGAACCAATCTTCACCTTCAAATTATTTTGGATCGAGATCGATTCTAGTAATTTTGTTCTGATTTAAACCAGAGTTGGTTGCAATCGTGATGATTGATCAATGAACAATTGGTGGATCTTTCGAGTATTAATTGAGATCTCTCATCCGATTAATTTGATCTGAGGTGAGTTTTCCCAGTTCAATAATTTTGTTCAATTTAGTTAAGTTGCTCTGTTTTGATCTTGAACGTTCAAGTCAGTTGGAATGAGTTATGGGGATAAATTAGATTTTTCTTCTCATAGTCACCCACTGTTCGATGAAATGTTGCAGAGATCCTTGTCCACTTCTCGATTGATTTCAGGGATACTACATCACACTGCAGGTAAATTTCTTGATAAATTAATTTTGGTATGAATTTTAACTAAGAAGGAAATTATTGTACCAGTCATAGTATGGAGTTCAATTCATCAAACTGAACCTGGGTATTTCCATTGGATGATCCTCAGGGGCAGTCTTATGACTTGGAGGTTTCATATTATGTTGGCTTGATCATGATACTCTTGTATCATACTCAGTTCATTATTTGAACCTGAGATGGTATGAGCAAATCATATGTGTTGTGTTTGGTTTTGCACATGCAATATTGGTTGATATAAGGGCAGTTGTGTGGTTGGGATGCATATCCTGAGGCTATATTTTCACTGGGGATTCCATTTACTGTCTGAGTAATGGATGAACTGGAGACTTTGTGCTGAGCCATTTATGCTTGGGTATTCCTATTTCCATATGGATTCAATGGACTTATGTGCCCATGGGATACTGTGCTTGGGAATACTTTTTCAATGGCTACCTAGCAGCCATTGGTATAATTTGGTGTTGTGGTGATTGAGGAATCAATCTCAGTCCCATGAGAGTATATAGTTGGGTTAACATCAATTTTGGGGTTGGCTGAGATCAAAACTTCAAACAACCTATGATGATTTCGAGCTAGTTGAAATCTGAGGTTGTTTATAAATTCCTTAAACCTTGGCTACCTTACATATGTGGGGGAATGTTCCTATGTGGCTTGCTGCAACTGATTTTCTGTTGGATTCAATTCCAGGAGAGGAATCTCAGTTTAGTGAGAATATCACTCATTTTCAGTGCTGCTGAGCCATTCTCTGTTATTTCAGACTGATGCCAGTTGCTTGAGTTTGGTTTACATTGAAACCTTGTCTTAGAGTTCCTGTGTAGTACTGGTAGGTTGTCACCAAGGTTTCAACTTGGTTTTGGCTTAACAACTTATTGTGTTCTGCTTAGGACTGAGTTTAAGGTTGTATTTTGCAGTTTCCTGCCAATCTTGCTGCTCTATCATTTCTTAGTTGAATACTTTATGTCCCTTGCACTTGACTAAGTAGTTAACTTGGGAATGATGAAGTCTGGACTGGAGGCTGCTGGCTTAAACAAAGGCTGGGTAATCTGAGTTGATGAATTTCAATGTGAGGGTTGCAACTACTATTCATAAATAGGAATTCTGATAAGTTGGGATTCATTCTTTGACAAGTAGTGTCCAACCTAGGGACTGCTAGAATGGTGAATAACATTTATGTTGGAGTGTAGGATGGACAGAACAAATTATTCAATCCATTCTAGGTACTGAATTACCATGCTTCCTGAGATTAGAGATACTTAGTAATTTTGCAGTTTAGCTCAGTAATTCCTGGGAACTGTGAGACTTTGGATTTCTGTTTCCAGCTTATTCCAAGTTATGGAAGTGACAATCCTGGGTAGTTGATTTCATTTAAATTTTGCTTTAGTTAAATGCAAGGTTGGTTAACTTAATGTGGGGAATCAACTGGAACATTACTTCATTCCTGTTTCAGGAATGTGAGATGTTATGACAGTCGAGTCAGGAAAACCTTATGTTAATTCCTTATGTTTGGGTTTGGAAGTCATATGGAATATGGGGTTTATGACATGATGATTTTTCCCTGGAATCTGATATCAACTCTCGGGTGACCTATGGGGCATTCTCAGGAGGAACCTGGAAGCAAGGGTATCAGATTTCAATATTGGTTGAGTATAGACATTAGAACTTTCACTTAAAGTTTTTCTAAGCATAATTTTGTGTCTTCTCCTGAACTTGAATATATCACAAGTCCCTTGGTTCCTTGAGGGGTCTTTATGAGTTAAGTTCCTGTTTAAGAAATAAGTCCATATCACCATGTTATTTTTTAGCTATTGGTTCAGTTGAGATAACAGGAACATGGGGCATATCCCATGGTTTAGTTTGTAATAACAGGAACCTGGATACATCCAATGTTCCAGTTGTGTTATCAGAACCTGAGACACATTTCAATGGTTCAGCCTAATTTGGAATCCCATGAACCTGAGATGGCTAATAGCATGTTGTCAATGTGGGCTTCCTCTTTTCAAAACAAGTTAGTCATCTTTATTATTTTAGTATTTAGCTTAATTCATGGTTTTGAGTATAATTGTAGGAAGTTAAATTTGAGTAGTTGGATTATAGGATAGAATTGAGTCTGTTATTAGAACTTAGGATTTTTGTAGTGATTTAAGTTTATAAATCAACCTTGCATTTTGATTTATCAATTGTAAATCATTATTACAGGAGATCATCCAGCTCTTTTACCTACTCGTACTTTCCTGGAGCAAGGCAAGTACATTCTATGGTTTTGTTCAGTGCATCTTCCTTGTTCTTTATTGCTGACACACTGCGACACGTTCATGATCTTACTTGTTCTTTCATGATCTTATTCATGATCTTACTTGTTCTTTCATGATCTACTTGTATCTTGGGGTGGGGAAATACTCTAGATATGTGACTAAACCCGGTTACTTATTCATGATCTTTAGCTTAGGCCTCGCACAGTGCACGCGGGTCCTAAGCCGTACCATTACATGATCTTCCAGGATCCTTTCATGTTCTTTCATGATCTTACCCAAGCCGGTCACATATCTAAGTAGTATTTCAAACATATAAACACATGTTCAGGATATTGTTCTTACATTAGTTTCTCTTGATCCTGATCTTGATATTAGTCGTGATCTTTACTGCATCTTACACTGTCGTGATCTTTCATGTATCTTTATAGCAGTAGTTCATGATCTTTATGTTCTTTACATACTTGTTCTTATCCTGTTCTTTCAGCATTTACTTTCCATATCATTATGTTATTGTTCATTACCTAGAACTGTGCTTTGCTCCGCTCCTGACTGGATATGTTATGATAGGTGAGATGGAGGCTTTATGTGACACATACTATGGGCAGGATACTGCTTTCCTTGAGCCAGCTGGAGCTGCTTGTGACATAGAGGCTGCAGAAGCCTAGTTATCTTCCATTTAGTTGTCTTTCCTGCTTTTGAGACTTTAGTCAGACTTTAGTTACATTTTCTGGATGAATGTAATAATAAAATGCTTAGACATGTATTTGGATATTCTGGGATCATTTATAGATGCTGTGATTCTCTATCTTTCATGTTTATCTGGTTAGCTTTCCCTAGTTGATACAGCTTACTTCATTGTGTCTAGCAATGAAGGCTGGGCGTGTCCGACTCGTGTCCGATTATTCGGGAGCGGGTCGTGACATGTTTTTAGTGGTGGCCCATGCAGGTCTATCCTAATGGTACCTAGGACTTAGCGTACTATTGGGGGACTTGATTACACTAGGGAAACTTGATCACAGCATAGGAAAAATCGGGAAATAAGGGTATATCAGGTTATTCATGTTCTTCAGGTGTTTTATTATTATAAAAACATTGTTTGATAGGTTTTAGGGTTTGTCGTTCAACGAAGTTTTCTTTTTATGCAGGATGGTGGCCACAAGGAAGACCGCAGTTGCGAGCGGTTCTGGAGTTGCAGGCGGTACAGAGCGGTCTGCACTTGATGTTTCCGAACTTCCACTACCTTCTATCACTCTACTATCCCCATGGGTAGTACGTAATTGACGGAGATGTCTGAAGAGTCCCTTGACAACCAGAGGAAGCAGGCCACCATTTCCAAGTCAGACTTGTGGATACACTCTCCGAGCCAGGAAGGACTTCCGATTTCCAGACGCTCAGACACTTGGACTTTTCCGACACCGAGCGCATATCTTGCACCAGAGAGCCGATCAAGAACCTGAAGCCGCCACTGAAGATCATCTCAGCATGTGAGGATCCAACTTTTCTGAAGATTAGAGCCACCAGTCTGGAGACCCAGAATGTAGTGCAGACAATGGAACGAAACCGGAAGCTGAAGTTTATGAAAGACATGAAGATTTATGACCGAGATAGCAGCTATTATGGATCCGCGAAGCGTCGTCACACTCAGACAACACGTCTTCAGCCCAGCAGGAGATTCAGATTCAGCCGGCTATCATTTGTATTTTCTGCCGCAATCCAGGACATCGCTTCGAGGAGTGCCGCAAAAGACGGAGGCTATGCTTATTCTACAGACCGTCTGCCCACCAAATCATGGATTGCTGAAGAACGTTGATCACATTGTCCGAGAACAAGCGCGAGGAGCATCAGACTACAGCAAAGAAAACCACCTTTTCAGAATCAGCAACCACATGGAGTACTACCGCAGGGATCAACCTATGCCAGGACAATTGAAGGAGGTTAGAGAGATTTCCGTTCCGGAGGAATATTGAAGACAGACTGAAGACTGAAGATTTTTGCATGGTTGGAAAAACCATGTATCTTGATTAGCAGCCTAGTTTTTCTTAAATTTCTTTTAGCATCTAGACCATTTCTTGGAACTTCTTGTTTTCTATTTTGGAATCTTGGTTGGTATTCGAAACTTAACTCGAGATATTGTTTCCTATTCGTTGATTGATACTCCTCCAATCCATTCTTCGTAACCTTGCTCTTTTCGAGATTCTACTCAGGAATTTTGTTTCCTATTCAGGACTAGTCACAATTTGTAAATTTTGTTTTCTTTCCGAAGTTCAGTTTTCTATTTGGGGATAGTTGGAATTTGATTTTTATTCAATACTTGTTTCTATTCACCATTCAAGACATCGTTTGAAAACTTCGGTTTTGACCTGTTCCCTATGTGAGATTCGTTTCCTACGTGGCTTGTTTCTACTTGGAAATTGTTCTGTTCACAACCTTGCTTCGATCTTGTTCCCTATTTGAAGTATCGCTTGTTTCATGGATATTGTTTTACTCACCCATTGATTCTTTTTCCTATTCATAACTTGATTCCATTCGAAAATTTAAGATCATGTTTCCTCCTTCGAGACTTTGTTATTCCTTCGGGATAATGTCCCATGTGTGGAATCTTGTTACCATTCCAGATATCAGTTGAAATCCGTTATAAGTTGAAACTTCGCTCCCTGTCTGAATTTTAAATCTCCTTGGTTGCCCTTTTGTACTCACTACTCTTCGATTGGATTCCGTGTTACTTCATAGTACTTAATAACCCTTGTATTCTAACAGTCAAGTAACTTCATCATTTTCGTGACTTGGACTATTGAAAATCATTTTGAATTCCTTGAAACTCTTTTGAAATTCCTAGGGATAAGTCGAGAGGCTATTCGATGACCTACTATGGCATGACAGTTGCGCGCTGCAGCCATTAGCTGGATTATGGAGACTGAGGGTTCACTGCAGCCAGTAGCGCACTGGCGAGGCAGGAACTTTAAGTTGAAGTGATTTCAGACACCCATAGGTTTTCGAGGATTGTCGAGACTTGTCATATTCTTCATATCTTGATCTCTTGGGTTGTTTCGTTAATGATTGTTGGAAAATGGATAAGGTTGATAGAGTATTTGGAGACATATTGTTATTTGAGTCACGGAGCCGAAAGTCCACTGCAGTCAGATACATACTGGCGGGGTAGGGATTCTAAGCAAAGTGATTTCAGATACCAATATGTTCTTGGATATTCTGGAAACTATAATCCCTTTTCATATGATTATTGGTTTTCGAGAATCACAAATCCTTGCATGTTCACCATGATTTGATACTGTATCTCCTGAGTATTTCGTACGTTCCTCAAATCAACCCTTGCTAATTACCTTTTAGTATTGTACCATTAGATCATTGATTTCCTCAAATTATACATTGCCAGATTTTGATTCCATACTTCGTTTGTGTCATGTCTGAATTTTAATCTTAAATCACGTCTGTCTGACCATGATTTCCCTATCTTGTGCTAGCCACCTGTGTTAAACTATCGATTTTGATCGTACTTAATATTTGTGTCTACATGATGTTGCTCCTCTAAGTTGTAAATGAAATTCCTTCCACTTCGTGCCAGTTTGTTTGTTTTAGTGTACCTTGATATTTTTTTACAACAATAAATAATTGTGTTTGAAATTCTGTTAATTTTGAGACCTACCTTATGGTTGAATTTCGAGGACGAAATTTTTGTAAGGGGGATAGATTTGTAACTCCACTTCCCTAAAAATTTAAATTTTTTTATTTTTAATTGTTAATATCTTATAACTAAAATTTAATTCTTCTTATTGTTTTCTTTTCTTTTCTTAAAATTGGGTCCACTCAATTGTCCATGGGCTGGACAAGCCCAAGACCAGCCTGGTATAAAACCAAGGCTGTTTTCGTTTCTGTGAACTGTAATAATACTCTCCATTCTTCCCTGCCAATCTTCTCCCCTTGCAAATTCGAATTCGATACTGCCACCTCGACCATGTGGAGTAACAACCTCTGGCAAATTCGAGAGCGCACCATTTCTCTCTCAACCGCCTATTTAAGCAGCCCATTCCCTCTATTTCATTCAGATCTAGAATTTCCTCTTCTCCAAGTTTCCAGAGCACCACTGTTCCAATTTCGATCAGAAGAAGAAGCAGCTGAGGAAGAAGGAGGGGTAGCCATGTCTGTGGTGATCGTCGTCGACACGAGAAAGCTGAGGTGAGCTGAAATTCTTCATCGAACCAATCTTCACCTTCAAATTATTTTGGATCGAGATCGATTCTAGTAATTTTGTTCTGATTTAAACCAGAGTTGGTTGCAATCGTGATGATTGATCAATGAACAATTGGTGGATCTTTCGAGTATTAATTGAGATCTCTCATCCGATTAATTTGATCTGAGGTGAGTTTTCCCAGTTCAATAATTTTGTTCAATTTAGTTAAGTTGCTCTGTTTTGATCTTGAACGTTCAAGTCAGTTGGAATGAGTTATGGGGATAAATTAGATTTTTCTTCTCATAGTCACCCACTGTTCGATGAAATGTTGCAGAGATCCTTGTCCACTTCTCGATTGATTTCAGGGATACTACATCACACTGCAGGTAAATTTCTTGATAAATTAATTTTGGTATGAATTTTAACTAAGAAGGAAATTATTGTACCAGTCATAGTATGGAGTTCAATTCATCAAACTGAACCTGGGTATTTCCATTGGATGATCCTCAGGGGCAGTCTTATGACTTGGAGGTTTCATATTATGTTGGCTTGATCATGATACTCTTGTATCATACTCAGTTCATTATTTGAACCTGAGATGGTATGAGCAAATCATATGTGTTGTGTTTGGTTTTGCACATGCAATATTGGTTGATATAAGGGCAGTTGTGTGGTTGGGATGCATATCCTGAGGCTATATTTTCACTGGGGATTCCATTTACTGTCTGAGTAATGGATGAACTGGAGACTTTGTGCTGAGCCATTTATGCTTGGGTATTCCTATTTCCATATGGATTCAATGGACTTATGTGCCCATGGGATACTGTGCTTGGGAATACTTTTTCAATGGCTACCTAGCAGCCATTGGTATAATTTGGTGTTGTGGTGATTGAGGAATCAATCTCAGTCCCATGAGAGTATATAGTTGGGTTAACATCAATTTTGGGGTTGGCTGAGATCAAAACTTCAAACAACCTATGATGATTTCGAGCTAGTTGAAATCTGAGGTTGTTTATAAATTCCTTAAACCTTGGCTACCTTACATATGTGGGGGAATGTTCCTATGTGGCTTGCTGCAACTGATTTTCTGTTGGATTCAATTCCAGGAGAGGAATCTCAGTTTAGTGAGAATATCACTCATTTTCAGTGCTGCTGAGCCATTCTCTGTTATTTCAGACTGATGCCAGTTGCTTGAGTTTGGTTTACATTGAAACCTTGTCTTAGAGTTCCTGTGTAGTACTGGTAGGTTGTCACCAAGGTTTCAACTTGGTTTTGGCTTAACAACTTATTGTGTTCTGCTTAGGACTGAGTTTAAGGTTGTATTTTGCAGTTTCCTGCCAATCTTGCTGCTCTATCATTTCTTAGTTGAATACTTTATGTCCCTTGCACTTGACTAAGTAGTTAACTTGGGAATGATGAAGTCTGGACTGGAGGCTGCTGGCTTAAACAAAGGCTGGGTAATCTGAGTTGATGAATTTCAATGTGAGGGTTGCAACTACTATTCATAAATAGGAATTCTGATAAGTTGGGATTCATTCTTTGACAAGTAGTGTCCAACCTAGGGACTGCTAGAATGGTGAATAACATTTATGTTGGAGTGTAGGATGGACAGAACAAATTATTCAATCCATTCTAGGTACTGAATTACCATGCTTCCTGAGATTAGAGATACTTAGTAATTTTGCAGTTTAGCTCAGTAATTCCTGGGAACTGTGAGACTTTGGATTTCTGTTTCCAGCTTATTCCAAGTTATGGAAGTGACAATCCTGGGTAGTTGATTTCATTTAAATTTTGCTTTAGTTAAATGCAAGGTTGGTTAACTTAATGTGGGGAATCAACTGGAACATTACTTCATTCCTGTTTCAGGAATGTGAGATGTTATGACAGTCGAGTCAGGAAAACCTTATGTTAATTCCTTATGTTTGGGTTTGGAAGTCATATGGAATATGGGGTTTATGACATGATGATTTTTCCCTGGAATCTGATATCAACTCTCGGGTGACCTATGGGGCATTCTCAGGAGGAACCTGGAAGCAAGGGTATCAGATTTCAATATTGGTTGAGTATAGACATTAGAACTTTCACTTAAAGTTTTTCTAAGCATAATTTTGTGTCTTCTCCTGAACTTGAATATATCACAAGTCCCTTGGTTCCTTGAGGGGTCTTTATGAGTTAAGTTCCTGTTTAAGAAATAAGTCCATATCACCATGTTATTTTTTAGCTATTGGTTCAGTTGAGATAACAGGAACATGGGGCATATCCCATGGTTTAGTTTGTAATAACAGGAACCTGGATACATCCAATGTTCCAGTTGTGTTATCAGAACCTGAGACACATTTCAATGGTTCAGCCTAATTTGGAATCCCATGAACCTGAGATGGCTAATAGCATGTTGTCAATGTGGGCTTCCTCTTTTCAAAACAAGTTAGTCATCTTTATTATTTTAGTATTTAGCTTAATTCATGGTTTTGAGTATAATTGTAGGAAGTTAAATTTGAGTAGTTGGATTATAGGATAGAATTGAGTCTGTTATTAGAACTTAGGATTTTTGTAGTGATTTAAGTTTATAAATCAACCTTGCATTTTGATTTATCAATTGTAAATCATTATTACAGGAGATCATCCAGCTCTTTTACCTACTCGTACTTTCCTGGAGCAAGGCAAGTACATTCTATGGTTTTGTTCAGTGCATCTTCCTTGTTCTTTATTGCTGACACACTGCGACACGTTCATGATCTTACTTGTTCTTTCATGATCTTATTCATGATCTTACTTGTTCTTTCATGATCTTACTTGTATCTTGGGGTGGGGAAATACTCTAGATATGTGACTAAACCCGGTTACTTATTCATGATCTTTAGCTTAGGCCTCGCACAGTGCACGCGGGTCCTAAGCCGTACCATTACATGATCTTCCAGGATCCTTTCATGTTCTTTCATGATCTTACCCAAGCCGGTCACATATCTAAGTAGTATTTCAAACATATAAACACATGTTCAGGATATTGTTCTTACATTAGTTTCTCTTGATCCTGATCTTGATATTAGTCGTGATCTTTACTGCATCTTACACTGTCGTGATCTTTCATGTATCTTTATAGCAGTAGTTCATGATCTTTATGTTCTTTACATACTTGTTCTTATCCTGTTCTTTCAGCATTTACTTTCCATATCATTATGTTATTGTTCATTACCTAGAACTGTGCTTTGCTCCGCTCCTGACTGGATATGTTATGATAGGTGAGATGGAGGCTTTATGTGACACATACTATGGGCAGGATACTGCTTTCCTTGAGCCAGCTGGAGCTGCTTGTGACATAGAGGCTGCAGAAGCCTAGTTATCTTCCATTTAGTTGTCTTTCCTGCTTTTGAGACTTTAGTCAGACTTTAGTTACATTTTCTGGATGAATGTAATAATAAAATGCTTAGACATGTATTTGGATATTCTGGGATCATTTATAGATGCTGTGATTCTCTATCTTTCATGTTTATCTGGTTAGCTTTCCCTAGTTGATACAGCTTACTTCATTGTGTCTAGCAATGAAGGCTGGGCGTGTCCGACTCGTGTCCGATTATTCGGGAGCGGGTCGTGACAATCAGGGGGTACGACATCAGGAGGATCCAGTGCCTCCCGAGAAGAAAGGAGGATGAGGCTCCTGTAGTCCCTCCTTTGAAGCGTCGAGCCTCTTCAGAGGTGAGCCCTCTACCCTCCAAGAGGGTTAAGCAGGTTGCGCATAAGCAAACCGAATAGAAGCGATCGTCTTTGCCACCTGCAGAGTGGAAGAGGACTCCGCCCGCGGAGTCCTCTTCACAGGTGTAGAAGCTCAAAATATATCAAACATTGTAATACGCCATTCACAGATAGTGCCATAATATATATATCAAATGGCGCTTGAGATCAGATGGCGTTGAGCATCACATAGCGCTTGCAACCACGTGAAGGTCTTCCTTGAGAAGCCAAACGGCTGTCATCATGACTGACAACACGTCAGTCGAAGAATATTTCTTCGAATCCTGAGCGCACAACGCTCGAGGAGAATTATCAGAGTCGTCATTATAAAGTTTGTCGTTTACTGTGCGCCATATAGAGTTGGTACAAAACAATCAACTCTTCTTAGTTACGAAATACTTAGATTTTCTTCATGGATGGCGCTGCGCCATTCATCAGCATGCGCCAATTGATCAATTATCATCCAGAAGCAGTTAAAGATGATGTGGCGCACATGCGACTAATCTCGATGAACGTGTACGTGACACTGCCCACGACCAAGCGCATCCCTCTCATAGAATGACATACGTCACATGCAATTAAGCCAACCGCTTGCGCATATGGGTGATGGTGCGCCAATCAGTGCCATGCGCCAATCAGGATAACTACTTACGGTTATCTTAAAACTCTATAAATAGAGTTCAGAATCATTCCTTCAGCATCACTAATGATCATAATCTTCTGGCAAAGTTGTTGCAGCTTCAAGAGCTTTTCTTCTCCGACATTGCATAGTCCAAGGGATAAAGTGATCGTCTTCTGATCAGATTCCTACAGTTGTACTTCCCCAGAATAAAAATTGTACTGTTATACTTTCTTTCTTAGTTTGTAATATAGTTTTCTCGAAAAACTTTTGTTGTTGCAAACAAAATGGCAAGTTTGCTAGGGACAACTTTCTTCTCTGACGAGAAAGTAACAACTCAATGCGATGTTGCGTCGGTCGGGATGATACAGAAGACTTTGGTCGCCCAAGCCGACCAAACATCCTACGAAGCAATGGTTGGCGCTGGGGGTAGCAAGCGCACTGCTGCCAAGCGCGCATCTACTGCTGTCTCCAAAGATAGGAAGATTCGTGCCATCTGGACTCCAAAGTCCATAGGCGCACTAATCACTGTTCCTGTGCCAAACAAGGGAAAACGCCAAATAGCTATCCCTTACGCTTCCCCAGTTCTAAACTTGGAGGAAGGCGCACCAATCACTGTTCCTGTACAAAATAAGGGAAAGTGCCAAATAGCCATCCCCCACTCTTTCCCAGTTCTAAACTTGGAGGAAGGCACACCAATCACTGTTCCTGCACAAAACAAGGGAAAGCACCATACGACAATCCCTCATTCTTTTCTAGTTCTAAACTTGGAGGAAGGCACATCAATCACTGTTGTTGCACAAAGCATGGGAAAGCGCCCTGCAGCTATTCCTCACTCCTCCTAGTTCCAAACTTGGTGGAGAATGCACCCATTACTGCCTCTGTACAGAATAAGGGTAAACGCCCTGTGGTCACTCCCTATTCTTCTCCAGTCCAGACTCGATAGAAAATCTATCTGATTGTGCTAGTCGATGCCAAAACACTTTTGAGTAGAAACTCTACTTCTCTTGGCAGAGATGATCAAATCAATGCTGATAAAGTAGGCTCTGCTCAAAGATCCTTTTCTGCTGCCCATTTGTGTCGCACCAAATGCGCTGGGACAGTATGCGCAAAGCAACAAGGCATACTGCCCACTTTAATTCAAACTGGCTAGCGCCAATCAGGCCAAAGTCAGAATCTTCCTATACCATGCACATATCAAGATCAAAACAGAGAAAATTAATGGTCCCAGACTGACAAACAAGTGCATACCTAAACAAACACAGAGCAGAATTCCTTCCATCAAGTCATATGGTATGCCAAACAAGTCTAAAATAGTCTGCGCCAGCCACCAGTCGGCATTCAGTTAAGGCTTCTAAAATCAAGAATCCTCTTACTTATGCCAACGAACACAGTTCTTCTTTGTACACTCAAGGGACACAAAATCTTAGGAATAGAAACCATATTCCTAATATAATCTGGGAACATGTGCCTTCTTCTTCTTCCTCTCCTATCGATGTAATTGATCTTCGCAAAATTCTTGTACAAAAGCGGAAGACTGCATGCCCATCTCATGCAACTATAATTCCATATCAGGAACATCACTGTAATCAACACAATGAGATAGTAATCAAGTGCTGCTGTCAATCAGCCAAATGGTCTATTTTTGACCGCTTGAATTATACTCGGGCCCCTGAATTGATCATGATGGACGAAGACGAATTGCTATTTGCCTCAGTTAACATGACTTATCGTAGTACTGTGGTGGAATACGTCCAAGACGTAACTCATCTCGCACTCCCAGTCAACAATACCTTGATCGACTCCGTGTTTTCGATGAAGGTGTTTACCAGAACACACGATCAAGAAACCAAAGTTTCCTCGGTCAAAGGAATCTTTTCACTCCTAACATTGGGGGTAGCAATTTACCGGACTTCGATGCTGATAATGAAGATTCTGATCGAACTATCTTTTCCACCAGCTCATCCTCGATCTCTAGAGAAGTATCTATCTACGTCACCAACGAAGAGCAAGATGCTTCCAGTTCGGCTAGCCAAAAGCAAAAAATTGCTACTCTGGAGGCCTACCTAAAAGCCATGGCTGACATGGTTACGAGCATGCACACGGTGATTATGACACAATATGCTGTTTCGCCGATTGTGAATCCAATTCCAACCCAAGAACACGTAGCAGTCTCTGAACCAACCAACATTGATTTGGGGTACAATCCCCTCCCAATGCTACTGTGCCAGCTTAGGTTACTACGAGTCATCCGGTGCTAGGGGTGGTACTTATCACACAGTTTTGCCTTCCAATCCATCAAACCAGTCTACCGCTCCTCCAACATTGGGAGACCCTTTGGTGGCAATCAAGCTTCTACGGAATCAGTTTAAAGCTTTCAAGCAAAAGGAAGGTTTGCATAAACTAGGGATCAAACAACCTTATCCTGCTGAGTGGAAAGAAGTTCCGTTTTCACCCAAATATAAGTTGCCGACCATAATTTTGTTTGACGGTAGCACATCTCTGAGTCAGTATATCAACCATTTTGAGATAATGACTAATCATCTTCAGCAGAATGATGCTCTACTCACTAGAGTATTTGTCGGATGTTTAGCAGGTGTTGCCTACTACTGGTATCGTAGCTTGTCAGATGGTTGCATAACATCCTTTACAGCATAAAAACAGATGTTTCTGGAACGGTTCTACGAAGGAACAAATGACATGACCATGTCAGCCCTTAATAAAATCAAACAAAGGCCTAATTAAATCGCTGAACGTTTCATAGAGCGCTGCCATCGAAAAGTACTCAAAATGCCTTTGGGTAATCCTGATGCATTGACTATAGATACTTATAATTCAAACTTGTTACCTATAGTCAGCATGTGGACGGGACCCACAAAATTCTAAGATTGGGGCTCCTTCATAGTAAGTGCCAGGAAAGTTGAAGATAGTGCTGATAAGTTCAAGCAGCTAGGCATCCCGATGCCTAATCATGACAAAGATGAGCATCCCGCTACCAACAGTGGTGGTCGTCAAAACAACCGTAAAGGTAAAGAAGCCTTGGCCATCAACATGAGTCAATCGGCACCTGTAGCAACAGCACCTCCGCAAAGAGAACCACGTCCTAAAGAGGAGTATTTCTTTAATGTAGATGACATCTTGAGCCTATTCGATTGTCTGATCAAAAGCAACAAACTTCAACTACCCTAAGCTAAACGGCCGGATGAAGTAGGTAAAACTGACAATCCTAAATATTGTATATATCACAGGTTCCTGGGGCATCCAACCAGGGCGTGCTACGTACTCAAAAGAAAGATTCAAGAGGTGATCAATACCAAAGCAATCACTCGCCAGCAAGATGAGAAAATGGTGACTGCCAACGTTGTCTCTCTACAGTTTGGTAACTTCCCCGCTCAGCTGGTACAGGACGGTGTTGTTCGTATCCCAAAGTCTGCCTTGGAGATCATCAACCTCCCGCTAGCAAAAATTGACGGTTTGGTACCTTTATTAACTAACAAAGGTGAAATCATGTGGATTCATCCCGATTTGATAGCTGACTTTCAACCAAAGACATTTACTTCTTCTACCAAGTCAAAACAAATAGCCAAATATAAGTTGTGTCATATGACTTCAAGTGAATCTACGTCACTGGATGGTCATGTTCCTCCGCTAAACACCACATTCATTCCAGCGGCAACTTCACTTTCTTTTTCAACGACTATGTCACCAAAGCAGAGACCAAATACCGACCAGAATTCCATCGGTATAGTCAGCAATCTCGCGAACTGATAAGGAAGATTGGATATGACCTACAGAAAGCTCCTACCTTAAGTAATGGAAAAGGGTCTCCGATATCGCTTTCTCTACGCCTTCAAGACAACCAGTCCTGTGTCGGCCTGGGATTTTGGACAGATTATTCATCTCCTCAAAAGAAGAAATCTTTTAGAAGCAAGACACGAGTGAAAGACTACAACATGTTTCTTTCTCACCTGTTCTAGAAGAAGAAGCCATGACTGGTACCTGGTGTGGGAGGCTCTATCTTAGAGACTACCCAGAAGGTCAGGAGAGTGCTGTCACTCCTTCTTCTGTAACACATGCTCCTCCAGCATCATCTCCTCCAGCCGCCAATGTTCTTCCGGCATTGTCGCCTCAAGAGGAACCAGGCCCTCCTAAGACAACAACAGTTGACAAGGGTAAGAAGCTGGCTTGCTTTGACAAAAGCTTGAAGAAAACTCTATTACAAGACTCAAAAAATTGTATAATTTTGATATATTAGCTCAACTAGCCAATACTCTAGCAAGATTATCATTTTTCTAACTCCTACGTCTCTCGAAGGAAACTCGAGAAACATTAAGTGAGGCTTTGACACAAGCTGACGCTTGTTTGGCACATCTCAAGAAACCAGACGAAGAACCTGTGGCATGCCTTCATTGCCATAGTGCGATGGAACTGATTCCTAATATCACCTTCACTCAAGGTGACATGTTATTGGAGGACAATTGACATGACCGACCTCTCTACTTTATAGTGTATGCCGACACAATGAAGATCGATCGTATTCTGGTCGATCCTGGATCCGCACTCAGTATTATGCCGAAGACTCTATTGGATACACTAAGGATCCCAGTCCATAGCCTCTCTACGATGATCACGACCATTCTTGGATTCATTTTCGGAAGAAACGAACCATTGGGAAAGATCTGCCTAAAAGTCCAAACTGGCAATCTTCGCACAAAAGTCACCTTCTATGTGATTGACAATAATGGCTCCTATAATGTGTTGTTAGGAAGACCGTGGTTGCATGAACATAACATTGTGCCATCCACTCTCCATCAATGCTTTAAATACGTTGATGACAACGAAGAAGTCAAGAAAGAAGTGGCTGATCTCAATCCCTACCGAGGTATCGAGGCCTATTATACAGACTCCAGGATGTACAAAGAAGAGTACATGAATGTTGTATTGGCTATGGATACTTAAGAAGATCGGAAGAACAATCCAGATGAGGTCCTGGTAATTCCAGTCAAGGGACGCACTTCTTGCCCCAGTCTTCTCAGATGTTGACCATTTATCTCTCTCCTCCTACTGAAAAAATAGGACAAAGGGATCTCATCTCTTCGGAGCCTCTTGTTATCGACCTACGCTATAACAAGCCTTCTACTTCTCCTTCTTTTGTTATTTACCTCGGTAAGTCATCAGTCAAGGTTAAAAACACTGTTATAAATATTGAAGCGGATATCAATAAAGCAGCGTCTCCTTTGCAGTATATTGATGTTAATTATTACAACAACGTTATTTAGAAATTCTGGATAATTTTGAACCTCTTACCTTGGGGATAATTCATCCCTTCCAAGATGAGATATCATTCGAACCAGTACAAAACTTGTTCTTTCTAATTCCTTCCCGGAAGAAAGACGAGCATCCTAACATCTTCAGTAAAGGATTGAATCAAAGGGCTATATTTGGTAACAACTCTGAAAACGATGATAGTAGGCGAATTCATCTACGTCGTTACAGTCAACAATCCAAAAATATCATTAGGAAGATGGGTTACAATTTCAAATCTGGCCTCAATGGTAGTAAAGGTAGACGAACTCCTATTCGTATACCAGCCCCAAAAGGAAAGTCTTCGCAATATTATGACATGACAAAACATGGGTTAGGTTATACTACGCCAATCACAACTCCAAATATTTCTGAGTCTGATAAAGAAGAACGGTCTAATTTTTCTGACTCTTCCTCGTGGGATTCAGATACCAGCATAGGGAACATCCATCGAGTGACTCTATCTTCCAATATAGTGATAGCTAAATTCTCAGAGGATGATAATGACTCTACTGAGGCTTATAAGGAAGAGCCTTGGGTACAACGGATGGATACTCAATGGGAGGTTCACTTCGAACAACGTAAGCCACCTACTGAAGATGAGCTAATCCAAATTGACGTCGAAGACGAAGCTTCTCCAAGGCCAATCTTTATCAGCAAAAGTTTTCCTGAAATTGACAAGCAAGAGTTGATCCAGCTCATTATAAAATACATTAATGTGTTCGCCTGGAGCTATGAAGATATGCCAGGATTAGATACTCAAATTGCTACCTATAAGCTCAATATTTTGCCAAATGCTAGGCCAGTCGAACAACAACAATGACGATTCCGACCTGATATGATGGATCCCATAGAAGCTGAAGTCAAGAAGCTCATCGCCTGCAGTTTTCTCAGGGAAGAACAACATCCCTACTAATGGCTAATGTCGTCTCGGTTATGAAGAAGATAGGAAAGGTCCGAGACTGCATCGACTTTAGAGACCTCAATACAGCTTATCCCAAGGACGAGTTTTCTCTTCCAATCACTAATGTCAAGATCAATAATACATGCGAGTTCGAGCAAATGTTTTTCATGGATGGGTTCTTTGGATATAATCAAATCAGAATAAACCTCGAAGATGAAAAGCATATGTCCTTCTGTACTCCTCTGGGAGTCTATTGCTATACAGTCGCTATTTGATCTCAAGAACGCTGGTACCACCTATCAGCGGGCCATGAGTATCCTTCCGTGAACACTTACGGAAAATAGTCGAGTGCTATGTCGACAATATTGCTGTCAAAAGTCGTTAAAAGGAAGATCACATCCAAGATTTAAGGACTATCTTCGATCTAATGCGTCAGCATTAACTCAAAATGAATCCCACCTGTTTGCCATGAAATATAAAAGAGCAGAACAATTATCGGAGGACTGGACTTTTACTTCACGTTACAAACTCGCTTGTACAAAGAAAGCCTAGGGACGAAAACCTAGGTACAGCAATATAAGTACAATTGTTTATTTTAGATTCTGGGGGGTAACGATAGAGGCTCTGGAAGGCGACGGCAGCCCTGCCTTACTCCTTGGACGATCGGTATGCAGCCTTGGCTCCAGAAGATTGCTTGGCGTTGAAGAAATGCTCTCTTTGCTCTCTCTCTACTTTTTTTCTCCAAGTCTTCTAATGCTCTCTGATCTCTCAAAAGGGTCCTCTCGCAAGGGAATTGCACCTCACTATTTATAAGAAGGGGAATATAATTATTAGGGTTTGCAGTGATTACCCCTTAGAGTGGCGGCGGCCTGTTGATTGATCAATCTGGGCCATTAATCTTGAGTGTGATGAATCTGGGCCACTTAATGTAGATTGCACCGAATCCCATTAGTAATTAATGCTGATTGGAATGAATCCTCGTGATGATGATTCGCTGATGTCTGCGAATCTGGATGAATAAGTTTAATTTATGCTCCTGCCACGTGTCCCTGATTATTGGGATTTGACCCAATCTTTGATTGCAGTAAATCTGGGAAATTGATTGGCTTGATGACACGTGTCCTGGGAGTCACTATGAGGATTGAGCCGCATAAGGGTTAAGCCGCATAAGGATGGAGCCGCATAAGACTGGCCACGTGTCGGGTCTGCTTGGGGAGTGGCCCCCCGAACCCTCGAACCATATGATAATTTGAGCCGCATAATGGATAATGAGTCGCATGGAGATGATCCTTACGAGCCGCATGGGGGGGCCTCTGCTTGAGCCGTATGAGACTGTTTCGGCCTGAGCCGCATAAGGCAGCCTCATCCTGAACCGCTTCGAAAGTCTTCGCTCGAGCCGCATATAACTGTCCACGTGTCAGGGCCACGTAGCATTTTCTGGATCTCGGGGGATTGTGTCAGAGATCTCCTTCACTTTCCTAGGGGTCTTTCATTATGACAGAGTCATAATTACCTCTTTTGTGTCAGGGCTGCCACTTTTTCAGAGTTGTCAGCCGTCAAAGTAATTAATGCAGGTGGGGAGAACTGTTTTGCAAGCCACGTGTCTTCTGTTCTGAGCCGTATAGGACATTTTGAGCCGCATAGTCCCTTGTGCCGCATGAATCTGTGAGCCGCATGGGCTTCCTGAGCCGCATGGGGTTTCCTGGCCGCATGGATCTTTCTATAGTATTTTCTATGCTTCTACAAGACCCCCTTCAAAGTTTTCAATTTGCAAAATTGAAATACTTTGAATAAGAAGCATGGTTATATTCTTCTAGCCACATATGAAGTCCTGGCCGCATGGATGTTTTGGCCGCATGGATGGCATAGCCGCAGGGACTTTCGAGTCGCAGAGGTTTCTGAGCCGCATAGCTTCTTGCCACGTGTTGCGGGTCTTTAATTGTCTCCAATTAGTTTAGCGCCGTCTTTAGGGAGAAATCCCAAGGGTCGGCTCATTAAATCTTTTGGATTTTATGCCTTGGGTGAATTTCGGGGATGAAATCCGAGGAGTCGGTTTCGCTTTTTATGAGGCGGTTACTAGTCCATGTGTCCTCCTTCTTTCGTCCTCCTATAAATAAGAGGAGTTTGGAGAGAGAAAGGGCTTCTTTACTTTTTTTTCTTTCTTCAACTCTTCCCTATCCCGATTGTCCTTTTCTTCTCCAATAACTAATGGCTCCCAAGAAGACCGTGGCAGCAAAGGACAAGAAGGCAGCCTCTTCATCGACCGCAACAGCGAAAGGCAAGAAGACTACTTCTGCCTCGACGGCGGCCACTCCTCCGCCGGTCGTCGTACCCGATGTTCATCCTGACGTTCATCCCCCCATTACTGGTAAGGACATTGTATAAGTAAAAGAACACTAACTGCTATGGCTACGTCGCATATTTTATGCACAAGCCTTTGTGAGCCGCATGTTCGTCCTATGGCTGAGCTGCGGGCCGCATAAGGATAGCCACTGTGTCCGCATGCGCGCTTTGCCGACGAAGCCGCATAAGCGACGCTGAGCCGCATAGACTTTCACTGATCGGAGCCGCATAAGTGTTCTTCTGAACTTAAGCCGCATGAGGCTTCATTAAGTTGGAGCCGCATAAGGCTTCATCAAGTTGGAGCCGCATGGGTGTTTTCCTGAGCCGCATGAGACTTGGAAGCACCCAATCAGTTCTTTTTATCCATCTTTTTTAACTTATCTTTTTCTGTCTTCTTTTCAGTGAATCTGCAGGTTAATGCTGCTGGAGAACTCCTGGTAGGTAGTGCCCAAGCTGCTCTGGGCTATAGGTACGACCATATTGTTCAGCATACGATGGACCAGTTTCCGAGTGACGAACCTCCGGCTAGACTGAAGGCCATCAAGAACCAGCCCTTCCATTTCTTTACCGCTATGATTAACTCCGGGAAATTCGAAGGGGAATATTTGAAGCCTGCATTCTTCTTTGGAGACGCCTTGACTGTGGAGAACAGCCATGTTCTGGAGGTGTCGGAGAACTGGAGTTTTGTCTCTAACGAAATGGCGATCTGCATCCCCCAAATGGAGCGATATTTCCTATTATCTTGGTTCAATATGCTCCCACTGGACCGAAAGATGGAAGAGACTTTAACTCCTACTCGAGGTGGGATGTTTGTGGGAGACATCCATTATAACAACAGTCTGAAGTCAGTGACTGCAGGCAAGGTGCACACCAGTTGTTCTGTAATGGGATTGGTCCCAGGTACCTTCTTGAATGTGCCGGGCCCCAATTTTATATTTTCTACCGCCGATACTTTCATAAATCAACTTGCTCGGAAGGGCTCCTACCCCATTGGCCGGTTGATGCTCCCCAGTTGGATACATCCTATTCCCTCATGGACCAATCTGTCTATGTGGATTTTGCAAAAGTATGAGGCCTTTTTGTGTGAGATTGGCCTTTACCATGCTATCCGGGGCACCAGCCATGGCTTGCCCATAAACAAGAAGTTGTTCATGTCTCTGCTGGAGATGTATAACTGCCGTACGGGAACCTTCTATACACCCGTAGGGGAAATGGGGCTTGCGCTCCATGAAATGCACACGATCTCGAAGCTTCCATGGGGGGACGAAGCTTTTGAGGTGTATACTCCCACGAATGAGGAATTCGAAGATTTGGAAAGACGGCATCCAGGCTTCATGGCCCTTTACCAAGAGATATTGTGTCACCATAGCACATGTCATCAGATTGCCAGAAAGGATAGCAACTCGGAAGGGAATGCTCCCCATACCAAGGATTGGGTGCACTATCTCTTCCCGACGGATGCCTCAGGTCGAGTTACTTCCCGTCGCCCTCGGTCCCGGGAGGCGGTTAAAGACTTGGTGTCATCGGCTAAGAGGGTGGCCACCACCAGTGACAGATTCGGGAGTAAGATCGACTCTTTCGGTTATTTTTACCAGGATACCCAAGAGCTGTCAGAGAAGGCACTCTTGGCGGGATTTTTGATGATATGGCTGCAAAATTGTGTAGTCTCTGGAGGAGCTGGTTCTATCGAGAGAATCAGTCGTAACTTCATCCTTCCGGCTGTGAAGTTAGTTTTGCGAATCAGGCTAGCTCTCCTCCCGGCTATGGTGTGCAGCATACACCGTGGCCTTCGCACCTTCACATCCAAGGTTATTGCTCGTGACGTGACCAAGGATTTTGAACGGACTGAGTTGCCCTATCACTATTTGATGGGGTGGCTGTTGATGCATTATCCGTCTTTGATGAGACCGGGTTCTGAAGACGGTGTAACTGATGATGACGCGTTTATCTTCCGCTATCGTGATGAGCCTTGGGAGTATGAGACTATGCGGGCTTGTAGGATGGCATTGGCGAGGGCGGATATGTACCACATTTTCGTATCCGTCCCTCGCTTTACTGCTAAGGACATAGAGGTTGTACATCTTGACGGTATTGCGCCCCCTCAACTTCTGGACGGCCAGATGCTCCTATGGCTGCGTAACATCCGCCCCGCACATCTGGTGTACCGTAACTGCAATACTGTTTTTCTGGAGCCTTATCTTACTAGCAGGTTTGCCCGACAGTTTGGATACAGCCAGCTTTGTCTAGACAGTCCCAGCTCCTGTCTGGGTTTTGAAGTTAGCCTTCTTGATGGTATCAGGGCTTGGCAATACTACGATACATTCCATACTCGTACTATTTTTTCGGTCCCTGCTATTAAGGCGTCAGTAGAGATCTTGTACATGGCGGCTTTGTACCATGTCATGGCGAACAAGCCCCCGGTCGGTTTTAACCCGGGTGTCAGTTTTATTGTTGGTACCGGCCTGGAGGAAGAATCCCAAGGGGCCAAAAAGAGAAAGACCAGAGTCGAAGTGCCAGATTTGGATTCCGCTGCTGAGGATGATGAAGGCAACGAGCATGATGGAGATGACTCTATCCTTCCGGTGGCAGACGTAGAGGTGGATCAGCCGCCTATTTTGTCAGATGAGATGTTGGGAGATCAGCCATCCGTTGCGTCTGGCCCTGCTCCAAAGCGTAGCAGGCAAGTTTCTCCTGTTGATGGTATATCTCGTTCCCGAAAGCTGGTTGCAACCAGACACCGCCAGCTAACTATAAGAGAAAGCGGAGAAGAAGTTAACCCCGCGTCAGAGGTAACCAAGCCACTCCCGATTCCTCCTTTCTTCTTTCCTTCTAGTTTCGATTTTAATCATCTTCTTTCCTTCTTGTAGGTGTCAGAAGAAGAAGAAGAGTTTCAAGATGCCAAGGTGGTGACCCGGGATGACGGGGACTTTAATGAACCTGTCCATGAAATTGTTGAATTTCATCAAGATGACGTTGATCGCGTCGTACTTCCCTCCGGGGTGGCTGGGATAGAAGAACCCGCTGAATCTAACTTGGAGGTTACGGGTAAGGAGGTCATGTCAGCTACGCACGAGCTGCAGCCTCCATGTTCCTCCCCTAGTAAGATAAGCCGAATCTTAACCTGCGAGGAGGCCTATCTGCTCTATGATCACATCCTTCGGGCCACGTCGATTGATCATTGTCATAGACATGCAGGTCCTGCCTCTCCCGTACCGAGGATGGACCTTGTTGAGCCAGACCCTGTCGAAGGGACACTGGCGGAGAAGGGAGTACCTCCTCCTCCTCCGGCCAGCCTTGATGGTCCTCTTGTGGGCTTGAGTTCGGCAAGTCCGGTGATGGGACAATCGGGGCAGGGGACAATGGTCCTCGCTTCTTCCTCTGCTCGGACGGCACAGAGAGTCGACCTTTCTGCCCTACCGAGTATCCAGGCTCTTCGGGTGGCGGAGGAAGAGTTATCCGCTATCCGCGCATCGTTCTGCTCGGATTCTATCCCCTTAGCGGCAAGTTCTAGCATCACTTCTATGATTTTGCCGGCCATGCTTCCTCTGACGCCGTCCTCTATAGAGGTCCTGGATTACGTGTTACAGGACGTGGTTGACAGCTTTCATCGTCATTTGAAGAGGGGAATAACAGTTGCTGTGGAAAGAGGGACCTCTTTCGTCTTGTCCCGGCAATGCGCCCAGGGTCAAATCGATATCCTTAAGACTCTTCTTGGTGGTGCAGGGCTGGCTGCGCTCTTGGAGGCAAAGTTGTTATAGACTGAGTAACTGGTGGCCCAGCTGCAGGTGCTGCGGCAGACTGATCCGTCTGTTGTTATAGACCGGGAGCGCGGTTCTCTCATTGCTATTATAGAAAAGACAAGGGCTGCTCGGGATAAAACCAAGCCGGGCGTACTGAAGGATCTTCGTGATCTGTCTGATCGATATGATCAATTGAGCTACGAGAGTGAAGATGTCACGGCTCGGGACGCGGCTGCCTCCCATGGGATCGCTGACACGCAGGAGCAGATCCTTGAGCTTCAGAGGAAGTTGACTTTCTTGGAGTCTGAACTTGAGGCCGCCCGTATTGACAGGGAGCTGATTATTCAGGAAGCTGACAGAGTCAATCAAGCTTCGACCGACCTGGAAACTGCCCTGAAGAAGTTGGCAGATGACTGGCAGGAGCTCATGGGCTTGGATGATGAGGAGCGATTATCCCAGGAGGCTGAGCGTTGAGCTAAACAGCGGCTCGAACAGGAGGCCATCTCAGTGAAGAATCGCCTCTTGGAATTGTGTAGTGCCGAACTATAGTTGGCCTTTTTTTTTTCTTTTTTTTTGTTCTCTTTCTTTTCCCTTTTTTTTTCTTTTTTTTTGAGAGGGACGTGGTCCCAAAAGATGTAATGTTTTTTTTTTCTTCCTTCAAATAAAGATTACTTTCGATTCTACCTTTCATTTGTATTGCTTGTTGTGCTTGTGATATGGTGGTAGTGTTTGCCCCGCATGGGGGACTTGTTTGTGGACCTGCTACCCATGGCATTCCTTGGTTTTAGGTATGGGTAACAAGTTTGGTTGGGGATACCTAGAACCGTCATGGCAAAGTGGTCATGGATGCTCCTGGTATCGGGAAAAAGAATGCCGTAGAGCAGCTGGGCTCCCGGGGCATGATGAGCGATGGTGGGCTTGTGCTAAGAAACTCAGCAAAGGATATTTGTGGGCCTATTATCCTTGGCGTACCCTGACTTAGGATACGGATAATAGGATGAAAGGGAACCAACATATTTGCTCAGAGGTAATGAGGACATGGCAAGTATGAGGGTTTTACCGTAGAATCTTCCTACTCAGAGGTAATGAGGACATGGCAGGAGTGAATTCAACGGAGGCTATTTGTGGTCAACAGAGGACATTTGTGGACCTATTATCCTTGTCGTACTCCGGTTGTGGGTACAGATAATAGGTTGAAAGAGAATCGACATACTTGCTCAGAGGTAATGAGGACATGGCAAGTATGAAGGTTTCTTCGACGGAGCCTTCCCACTCAGAGGTAATGAGGACATGGTAGGAGTGGGCTCAATAAAGAGGGGGTACATAGAATGACTCAAAGGTAATGAGGACATGGAAGTTCTATATAAGGGGTGATTTGTTTTTGGCGGAAGTGGAACGACTCAGAGGTAATGAGGACATGGCCGTTTTGGAAATTTGTGGATCTGTTACCCTTTTTGTGCACTGGGGAGTGAGGGTAGTGGATCATGAGGGAGGATCTCTTCCAGGAAGAAAGTTCAGAGGTATGACCATACATGACTTACTATCTGACAGAGTGACCGGGATGTGAGTTCAGAGGCACCAGCGGGTACATGACTCGATAATTTGGAATATTGTAGATGTGTGAGTTCAGCGGTACCAGCGGGTACATGACTCGATGATCTAGGATGTTGTGGATGTGAGTTCAGCGGCACCAGCGGGTACGTGACACAAAAATCTGGAAAATTGTGAGGGTGAGTTCATATGTACCAGCGGGTACATGACTCAAAAATCTGGAAGGTTGTGAGGGTGAGTTCAGCGATACCAGCGGGTACATGACTCGATGATCTGGAATGTCGTTCAGACATAATTTTTCTTCAGAAACTTGCCGTTGACGGGCAACATGAGCAAGTCTCCATTTTGTTTTTCGAGGCGGTAAGCACCGTTAGAGAATACAACCTCGATGATGAATGGGCCTTCCCACTTTGGCTAGAACTTGCCGGCGGTCTTGTGAGTCATGACCATCGGCCTCCGGACTGCCAGAACGAGGTCGCCTACTTAGAATGTTCTGATTTTGACCTTCTTGTTGAAGGCTCCAGAGATGCATGCTTGGTATAGCTCGATTCGTTGCTGAGCTAAGAAGCGCTTTTTATCTAAGGCCTCCAATTCTTGTAGTCGGCGACGGTAGTTATCATCCGTCGTTAATTGGTAAGTAAGAGCGACGCGGAGTGAGGGTATTTGAGTCTCCAATGGGAGAACTGCCTCACTTCCGTACACCCGAGAGAATGGTGTATTCCCTGTGGCTGTTCGGACTGTGGTACGGTATGCCCATAAGCATTCACTAAGCTTCTCGTTCCAGTCGCGTTTGTTGGAGGATACGAACTTTTTGAGCAACTTGATGATGGTTTTGTTGAATGCTTCTGCCAATCCATTTGCCGCTGGATTGTATGGTGTTGAGGCAATATTCTGAATTCTGTGCTTGTCGTAAAACCGATAGAAGGCGTGGCTTGCAAACTGCGGACCATTATCGTGGATGATCCTTCGGGGCAGTCCAAACCGATAGATAACGTGATGCTTGAGGAAGCTGATCACGTTTGAAGTCTTTACTTCTGCAAGTGGGACAGCTTCCGCCCATTTGGAGAAGTAATCCGTGATCGCGAGTATGAAGCGATGTCCTCGGGAGGAAGGTGGAGTGATTGGACCAATGATATCCATCCCCCATGCTTCGAATGGCCAGGATGCTACTGTCGGATGTAGAAATTCGGACGGTTGGTGGATGAAGTATGCGTGGACTTGGCAAGCCTTGCACTTCCTTGCATAATCTATCGCATCTGCTACCATCGTGGGCCAGTAGTAGCCCATTCGGCGGAGACGGTCCTATAATTTGGGGCCAGGCTGATGGGCCCCACAGACATCGTCATGAGCTTCACGTACGGCTTCTTTGGCTTCTGTATTTGACAGACATCGAATCAATAACCCATCGTAGGATCGCCGATACAGCATTTTCGTCTCTATATCATAGAAGAATCTGAGAGAACGCCTTCTGATGGAAGTAGCCTCCTTTGGGTTCTCGGGCAGGATGTCGTAGACGACGAAGTCAATGAATGGTTGTCTCCAATCTGGGACATCGTCAATCGTCTGGGCGGAATAACTCGCCACAAACTGAACGTTATTCTTGGGACAGACCAGTTCGTGGCCTATCACGTCTACTGATTGATGAGCATGATTTGGCACTGCTAGGGAAGCGGCAAGGCCAGCTAGGACATCGGCTTCGATATTTCGGAGTCTGGGAACATGTTCGATGAAGAACCCTTCGAACGACGAGATGATGTCGATCGCTATTTGGTGATAGGGGATCATGTCTTCATGGCGGACCTCGTATGAGCCCTGGATCTGATTGACGATTAACTGAGAATTGCCGTATGCTTCAAGATATTCTACCCCCAGCTCTTTTACAAGTTGGAGGCTGATGACCAAAGCGTTGTACTCGGCCACATTGTTAGAATAGGGTTCTGTGAGAGAGTAAGCGTGATTGATCACCAATCGGGAAGGAGAAACCAGCACCACCCCGACTCCGACAACGATGTTGCCCTTGGGTCCAGTTCTTGAGGCACCGTCGAAGAACATCCGCCATATATCATCGTCAGAAGTTGCATGCAAGTCGGCGACCTCATCTGGGATTTTTTCATATATTCTGGATGACTCCGAGCCCGGGTGGGCTGCCAAAAAGTCTGCCAGGGCTTGACCTTTGACAGCCTTCTGCGGGACGAAGATCATATGATAAGGGGACAGCAATATTGCCTATGTAGCGAGGCGGGAGCTGAGTGCCCCTGGTTTCGTCATGAGGACCCTGAGAGGGTTGACTCGTGATATCACATGTATGGTTTGT
This sequence comes from Iris pallida, assembly GCA_029216955.1. Classification (NCBI taxonomy): domain Eukaryota; kingdom Viridiplantae; phylum Streptophyta; class Magnoliopsida; order Asparagales; family Iridaceae; genus Iris; species Iris pallida. The sequence goes on from JANAVB010022409.1 coordinate 65,520, forward strand.
CCAATAACATAGTACCGCATCTTCTGAATGGCGAACACCAGGGCGAGGCATTCCTTCTCCACAGCGGTGTATCGGTGCTCTGGTCCAATCATCATTCGACTGAGGTAATATATAGCTTGTTTATGGCCTGCGTTATTGTTTTGTGCCAGCAGAGCACCGAGGGAATGTTCTATTGCTCGTACGTAGAGCAGGAATGGTTTTCCAGCAACCGGAGCCACCAGGACTGGAGGGTTCGACAAATATTCTTTGATGCTGTCGAAAGCCCGCTGAAATTCCTCGTCCCATACGAATGAGACGCCTTTCTTCATGAGATGGGTGAATGGCCGACATCGCCCGGAGAGGTTAGAAATGAACCTCCTGATGTAAGCTAGCCTCCCTTGGAGGCCTCTGAGTTCGCAGAGATTTCTCGGGGGACCCATCTCCATAATTGCCTTTGTCTTCTCAGGGTCTACATGGATACCCTGGGCCGTAATGATAAAACCCAAGAATTTCCCGCTGGATACGCCCAGGAAGGACTTTGTAGGATTCATTTTCAAATTGTGCGCTCGCATCAGGTCGAATACTGTCCTCAGATCCTGCAGATGGTCCCCCTTACAGCGACTCTTGACGGCGATGTCATCAACGTAGCACTCCACCGTCTTGTGCAAGTGCTCTCTGAAGATGATACTCATGGCTCTTTGATATGTGGCACCAGCATTCTTTAAACCGAAGGGCATGACTGTATAGCAGTACGTGCCGATGGGTGTTCGGAATGATGTGTGCTTTTCGTCGTCGGGAGACATCTTGATCTGGTTGTACCCCGGGAAACCATCCATGAATGACATGCGTTCGAAGCCGCAGGTGTTTTCAATCATGATGTCTGTGATAGGTAGGGGGAATTCATCTTTGGGACATGCCTCGTTTAGATTGCGGAAGTCGATGCAGATTCGAATCTTCCCGTTCTTCTTGAGGACCGGAACTATGTTGGCGACCCAGTCAGGATGTTGTTCCTCACGAATGAAGCCGCTGGTTATTAGTTTGTTGACTTCGGCTTCGATCGCGTCCATGATGCCTGGGCGGAAGCGTCGCTGTTGTTGCTTGACCGGCTTTGCATCTGGCCGAATATTGAGTTTGTCAATAGCAATATCGGGATCTAACCCCGGCATGTCTTCATAGATCCACGCGAACACGTCAATATACTCTTTGACAAGTTTCAGCAGCGATTCTCGCTCTTCGTCTGTTAGGCTTTTACTGACGAAGATTGGTTTTGGAGAAGATTCGCTACCGAGATCCACTTGTACAACCTCATCTTCCGTAGGGGGTTCTCTTAGTTCGAACCGCTTTTCCCATTGTGCATCCAACTGTTGGGCCCACGGCTCTAGCTTGAGGATTTCAGGCATGTCCTCATCTTCTTCATAAGCGTCGGCGAACGCCATGTTGACTGACAGGATTTGTCTGAATATGTCTCCAATGCTGGTATCCGAGTCAGAAGTTGGTGACCCGGTTGAACGTGACTGCCAGTCACATTCTTCATCTGAACTCTCAGGGGTCGTCGTGGGTGTTACATACCCTAATCCACATCGAGTTTTGCTATAGTAGTCCCGTGGCTTGCCAGCCAGGACTGGTGGCTTCAAAGGTAATCGTCGTCCGGTGCCGTAGTTCAAGCCTGGCGTAGTCTCCAGATCATACCCCTATTTTTGCATGAGATATTTAGATTGGGGGCTATAAAGATACAGAGGCAGTCTCCCGACATCTGACCCAAGGTCGACTTCTTTTATGGTGAAGGGGTACGGATCGTCTTTCTGGCCGAAGATGATTGGGTGATCCCCTCCCTCGATTATGCGGTAGGCATCTTCCATTAGAGTAAGCTGGATTGCGGTGTACACATTTGTCACCGGTGTGTGTAGGTGAGTGCCTATACCATGTTCTATAGCATACATTGTACATAGCTTATCGAGCTCGAGGTAGTTCAAAGATAGCCCTTTATTGATGAAGTAAGGTATCTTTTCTAGGAGGATTACATCATCTGCGGAGCGAACATCAGTATGGGCAGCCACATACTTGGCTAGCTCCGGTTCCTCTTCGGCTACCCCCTGTATAAACGAAGACTGAGAGGACGACCTGGGCAGCTTGATCGTCAGAGGTTCAGCTGGTGGAGCAGAGCGTGGAGTTGTTGGCAGACTAGCGACCCCCAGTTTGGTACTTGATGCTGCGTCGGGAGTTTTGGTTCGCTAGAAGTCCCAGACCTTTCATCGGGATGACGACTCTTCTTGGGAAGACGTATCGTCATTGGCTTATCGGAGGGATTGAGCTTCTCCGTCTGTGGCTGACCGACACTCAGCAGCCTGATTGTCAGGGGCTCCGTTGTGGGTCTTGGCACTTGGCCAGACCTTGGCAGCCGGATTATCATCTGCTCTTCTTGCGCCGAGAGGCTAATTGCGTCCTTACGCAGAGTGGCTGTAAGGGGTGCGGACTTGCCAGGTTTGCGAGCTTGGAGGTGGATCGTCAGAGGTTCTTCTGATCCTGTGGCTGTCTCGGTACGAGCTTGCACATCTCCTTCACCAAGGTGCTTCTTCGACTTTTCATATAGACAGGAGTCTGAGTAGTTGCATTCGACCCCTTTGAAGGGATCGATATCAGCAAATTCTGTCCTCACGAAGTCGTGTTTGTCGACGTACTTGAAGTACTGATGCAGCGTGGAAGGCACGATCATGTAATCGTGTATCCAAGGGCGCCCCAAGATGATGTTGTAAGAAGTATCTGCATCTATGACGTAGCAGGTAACTTCTGATTGGAGATCGCCAATCTGACACTTCAAACGAATCTTCCTAATTGGGTAGCTCCTGCCCGAATTGAAACCGCTGATGGCGGTGCTTGTTGGCGTTAGGCGATGCATCGGAATACGAAGATGATGTAGCAGACCCTTCAGAATGATGCTTATGGAAGAGCCTGGATCAATATGCATCCGGTCCACCTTTACGTCCCCGATGTATCCAGTATAGTATAACGGACGATCATGCAGATTGGTCTTGATGAGCATATCTTGTGGAGTGAAGACAATGTTGGGCATCGCTCCTGTGCAAGCGCTGTCTTGGAGATCTGCAGGCGGGTTTTCTCCCATGAGGTTGACCTAAGCCAGGTACGCGTCGGCATTTTGGAGTGCATCACTCAAAGCCGCGCGAACATCTATTGAGAGTCTCAGAAGCTCGTATAGTGACAACTTGGCCAGTGTGTTGGCCAATTGCGCCAAGATGTCGAAGTTTTAGGGCTTCTCCAGCCCCTGCGGTGCCTCTTTTCAGAGGGATTTGTCGAAGCGAGTCTCCTTCGGCCTAGGCTTGTCGGTCGTCGGAGGCTGAGCCGGTCCCGGAGCGTCAGTTGTAGCGGGCTGATGATCTTCAGTTGAGTTATCAGTCACAGGTTGGGACTGTACCTAGACCGGGTGACGACGGCTGTAGCTTCTTCGATATCTGCCGAGATTGTACGACAAGACCTGATTTTTCCACTCTTCCTGCGCATGGGAAATGGTGTGGGCTGAGTTACTTCTGATACCAGGTCTGGATGGACCCACATAATCTTCCCTCATGATGTGGTGAGGGGCACTAGCCCAGCAGCCTGATCTCGGGGAGGTGGAAGATTAGCAACCTCCATTGTCGCCAGAGGGATGGATACCACACCGTCTTGAGCTTCGGTTGGAGGAAAGCTGCCAAACTGTACGGACACCATGTTGGCTGCCACGGTCACCTCTTCAAAATCAATGGCCAGAGCGTTCAAATCGATGAGATTTTGGATGTACCGTTTTAGTTGGTAGCAGTCGTGTGTGGCATGGTGGACGTAACGGTGGTAATGGCAGTACTTTGGATTCTCCATGTCTGCCGGCCGAGGTTCCCGTCTTGGTGGAGGAAGCTGAATTCTGTCTCCTTTTATGAGCATGTCCAGGATGGGCTTGACGTGACCGTCTTCGAAGGAGTATGTGATTTGCAGCTATTGTTTGTCAGCCGGCTTTGGCTCAGGTTTCTGTGCTGTATCGGCAACCATAGCCTGCTTACCCCTGCTGTCCCGATTGTTGGAGGGGCTACACCCATTGTCGTTGTTGGTGTTGGGACGCTTGCCCTTGTTCTCTCCGTCCGAGATGTGCAATCCCAGTTGGCGAGCCTTCTTCAACCGTTCTTCGGCGCTAGTGGCACTGATAATGAACGTCTTCCAGTCCTTGAATTGACTTTCGCCCATCCAGAGACTGATTGTTGGGTGCAATCTCTTTTGGCAAATTTCAATTAGGGAGGAATCCGGATTTCCAGACGGCAGCTTCATTACGGTTTGGCAAAACCGCTCAATGTAGTTCCTTGTCAGCTCTTTCTCCCCTTGGACGACGTCCATGAGGGTGGACATTGTGATGTCCTGCCCTACTTCGTAGAACCTCTCCAAGAACATGTGCTTGAAGCCGGCGAAGAAATGGATGCAGTTGTCTGGCAGGTTGCGATACCAGTCGAAGGCGACTCCTTCCAATGCCCCGATAAATAATCGTGTGAGGATGGCATCATCATGGGGCAGATGGTCGGTGGTGACCTCGAAGTAAGTAATGTACCGACTTGCTGAGGTCTTGCCATCATAAGGATTAATATTGAACGGCTTATATCTTGGTGGGAATGGAACATCCCTCCAGGCAGCAGGGTACGGTTGCCGTATTCTGAGGTCTTGGGAATTTTCTCGAGCGTGAAACATGGCTCGGAGCTCCTGGACCTCTCTTCTTGCTTCGCGGGCTTCATCCACGGCGGTGGGGGCCATTCCCTCAGAAGGATTGTTGTCCGGGTTTGGTGCCGCTGAATTCTAGTCCGTATTGACCGTGGGACCCGTACTTATTTGGCCAGGCATTCCTCCTTGCAGAATTGGAAGAGCTGCTTCGATCTCGTCTACAGACTTAACCAAGGCAAGCAATATGGCTTCCAGAGTGTCGATGCGTTGGCGATCACTGGAACCACCTTGGTTACTGTCCGTCATGAATACCGTCCTTACATGAGGAGTGATGGAAGGAACGGTGGAGGATGTGCCCTCCGAGTCATACCCATGTACCGAGAAGTCATCGGGGTATGTGGGAATGTTCTCTTCGGGTTCGGACTCGGAGGGAATAGTACCCCCAGCTTCAGAGCTTGCTTCATCTTGAGAGTGGTGGATGTCCTCGGGGACATCAGCACCTGCTGTATCTGATGGGAGAGTTGTCTCCCCTGGCTCGTCTTCTTGGAATATCGGATTGTCGTGGAGGTTTGGAGGAGTACTACCCCCAGTCCCAGCAACCCCCAGTGATGTGGATGATGAATCTTCCATTGCAGCAGATTTTGTCTTTGAACGGGTGCCTTGGAAAACTCCGGTGGTGGACAACCGTTTAGAAGAAAGTCTCTTAGCTGTAGTGGTTGATATCTTTGGGCTGGAGATGCTTGTCTTCTTCCCTCTCCCCTCGGCGAGGATTTTTAGAGTAGAGTTGCAGGGGACAACAGGAGGCGCCTCGTCCTCTGAGCTTGATCGTCGCAGTCTTTGAAAGACGGACCGCCGGTCCTCTTGTACTGTTGCGTTGCTGCAACAGCAGTTGACGATGACTTGGGTGCAGTGACGTCCGTGGGAGGACTCTTTGCACCCTGGGGCACCTTCTTTTTCCTTGCATTTGTGGAGGATGGCCTCACGCAAGTCAGACAGGTCCGGATCGACCATGTTTGCTCCCTGGATTTCGGGAGACTTTTGGGAACCTCTCTGTCCATTTGTCGCCGGGGGCTGGACTCGAGCGGCTCTTTACAACTTTCCATCAGAGGCCCACGTAACAGTACACGGGACGTCGAATGGTCAGAGGTCGGATCAACGGACCGAGCTTGCCAAGCTCGTGCTGCCCTAGACTTCTTCACTCTAGTGCGTGAGGGCACATAGTAGTAAGAGTCTAAGTGGTGCTGGAGAGAATCAGACATGTCTTCTTGGGAGCACAGGAGATCAGGACCATAGGTGAGGCGGTCGAAGACAGAACCTCGTGGAGTAGACGTCATGCGGCTGGAATCATCAATCCTCATGCGGCTGGCAGTCGTAGCCGCATGGGTCTTCTCCATGCGGCTGAAAATCCTGGCCGCATAAGTGTTCTCCATGCGGTTGGAAATCCTAGCCACATGAGTACTATGCATTTGGCTAGCAGTTTCAGCCGCATGGTCATCATTCATACGGCTGGCCATCTTAGCCGCATAAGTCTTCGCTTTGTGGCTAGTGCCCTTGTTCGGTTTCTTTCTGGAGCCCATAGAATCACTTTTTGCCCCTGCAAGTCCAGCATCGTAGTGCTTTCCTCTGCCGGACTTGGGAACAGCAGAGTCTTCTATGGCTCGAAGTGGGGCCGTGCGAGAATCGCCTTCACCGTCTTGGGTAGCAGAGAGTACTCCGTCGAGGGCCTGGGGAGGAGCAAACGATTTTGGCCTCCACTCTTTGCAAGCCTTCGTGGTGCGGGTGCGCTTCTGGACCAGGCCAGCGCTCCCTTCGGAGAGCATTTCTTCAAATGCCTGTTGGTCGAAGCGTACGATCATCTTCTGTTGCGTGGAGCCAAGTTTGGCTGCATCCGATTACGTCACCAACTCCTCAGTCGTAGAGAAGTTTGTCCCCAGCAGAGTCGCCATCGTGTTTGCCATGAAATATAAAAGAGCAGAACAATTATCGGAGGACTGGACTTTTACTTCACGTTACAAACTCGCTTGTACAATGAAAGCCTAAGGACGAAAACCTAGGTACAGCAATCTAAGTACAATTGTTTATTTTAGATTCTGGAGGGTGACGATAGAGGCTCGGGAAGGCGACGACAGCCCTGTCTTACTCCTTGGACGATCGGTATGCAGCCTTGGCTCCAAAAGATTGCTTGGCGTTGAAGAAATGCTCTCTTTGCTCTCTCTCTCTCTCTGCTTTTTTTCTCCAAGTCTTCTAATGCTCTCTGATCTCTCAAAAGGGTCCTCTCGCAAGGGAATGGCACCTCGCTATTTATAAGAAGGGGAATGCAATCATTAGGGTTTGTAGTGATTACCCCTTAGAGTGGCGGCGGCCTGTTGATTGATCAATCTGGGCCATTAATCTTGAGTGTGATGAATCTGGGCCACTTAATATAGATTGCACCGAATCCCATCAGTAATTAATGCTGATTGGAATGAATCCTCGTGATGATGATTCGCTGATGTCTGCGAATCTGGATGAATAAGTTTAATTTATGCTCCTGCCACGTGTCCCAGATTATTGGGATTTGACCCAATCTTTGATTGCAGTAAATCTGAGAAATTGATTGGCTTGATGACACGTGTCCTGGTGTTTCACTTAACAAAATTGCCAAACAAAAGGTTAGATTTTGAAAATAAAATGAGAAAAAGTACAAGAAGTACGAATTTGATTCTGGGAAAGTATTGCTATGGAAGTCTGATTCGTAAGTGATCACTTTGTTCCTTGGACCATATGATGATGATGAAGATCACTGCTTGAAGTAGAACAACTTGGAAGAACTAAGTCACCAGAAAGGTATCGACGCACTTGGGCACTGATGGCGAGGCCGAATGCTTTCCTGCTTTGCTTCACTCTGTTCTGAAAGAAAAGTTGAAGAACAATGCTCTGGAGGATCAAAATCTCGAAGTCCTGATCTTTGTATTCTCCCCTGTTCTCTCCCTCCCCGTCTCTTTGAGAAAAATGAGTCTATTTATAGACTGGGACTTCTGTACGTAAAAAGACACCAAAATCTGTCTTTACGCTAACAACTGCCACCCATGATCAGAGTCATCCTTTGCATACGTTGACACGCGTCCCATCATTTCAGTGAGAATAGGATGCATGTAACACGTTCTTCGAAATATATGGCATGAAGGCCATGTAGGCAGACCACGTTCCATACTGGCCAGAAAGAATAGGGCGTAAAAATAGCTCCAACATCCTCTGGGCGTAAAGCAGTAAGATGAACGTAAAATAGCTCTGTCATAGGTTTCCAGCGTAAAGTGGTTATTGAATAACCTTGAGCGTAAAATGGCTCAAATAGACTTTTACGCACACATTGTTTTATGAGCGTAAAAACTCATGTAGAACTCCGTGCGTAAAAGAAACCATATAGTGAGCGTAAAGTAGCTCGATCCCCCGTAAACGACAACAATAGTCTTTGTATAAGACAAATTCCATTGAAATATGTGGTAAATGCCATCATTAATATCTTCATGTCAGAGTTTGCATTAAATGAGAGATTTGACAGCTTTGTCCAGCGTAAAAGAGGCTGCTATGTCCTTGGCGTAAAACCATCGGTGTGAACCCAAGCGTAAAATGATCAGCCTGCTTAGGCATAAAAGAGATTATCCGCTCTTGCTTGGTGTAGAAAACCAATGATTTATGAATGAGATGACTCTTGCTTTGAAGCACTTTTTACGCTCCTACAAGACCCCCTTCAAAGTTTTCAAATATCTCCAAAATTTGAAACACTTTGAACAGAAGCGTAAAAGTTGATATTTGACCTGCAAGCGTAAAATTTGGGATACGCAACAGCCATCCACGTAAAAGCGGGGATGTCCAACAGTCGGCGTAATTATAGGGATATCCAACAGTCGGTTTTGAATCTCTCTTATAAATAGGTCTTTTTCAGAGAGAGAAAAATACTTTTACTCATCTTCTTGAATCTCTTTGCCTTTTCTTTCTTCGAAACTCTGATCTGATGGCTCCTAAGAAATCATCCGCCGCCGGTAGCAAGGGGAAGAAACCAGCCATTGATTCTTCCTCGACTGATCATGTGAAAACCCCTACTCAGTCATCGCTACCACAATGAAATCCCAACCCGGCCGTGGCTCCGCCTATGATAGGTAAAAACCCTAATCTTTGGTTGGGAGAAAACAAATCCGTCGAGGAAGAAGAAGATAACCCAAACTTTCAGCTTTCTACGCCCACGTTGTACGTGTGAGCGTAAAGCTGAAATAACATTGTACGCCCACGTTGTTCGTGTTAGCGTAAAAAGATAACAAGAATACGCCCACGTTATACGTGATAGCGTAAAATTTGGTTTTATGCCCACAGTTAATGTGCTAGCGTAAAACTTAAATACGCCCATGTTCGTACATGCCAGCGTAAAAGTTGTATTACGCTCATTTTACTATGTGGTAGCGTAAAGTTCATCAATCTTTTTGAGAGATTTTGTCGAACAAAAGACTTTCATAAGCTTTTCATCAATTCTTTAAAAAAAACTTCGAACTAACTTGATCTCTTTTGTTATTTCACCAGTGGATTTGCAAGTTCACCCCCTCGCTGAAGTTTTCGGATCATCAGTTGGCATGGTAGGTTCGAACTATTTGGAAGATTTATCTCATGTCCAATTTCCTCAGTCGAATCCCGAGTATCCGGCAGAGAGGGCACAGTTGATAGCAGCTCAGGGGGATAGACTGTTGCTATCCATGATAAATGGAGAATTGTTGAGTTCGCTAGACGGACAACACTTCGCAAAACCAGCCTTTCTATTTGGAGATGCTATTGATTGTAAATCCCAGACACACCCCAAGAAAGAGTCTTGGGTTTTTAAATTTGGAAATAGAGCCATGTATCTTCCAGATATGGACAGAGATTATCCTTTGTCAGCATTCGTCTATGCTACTCATCCTCGACAAATGTTTTGGAATTTGACTCCCAGTAGTCATGGACGCCCGGGTAGAATTGTTTTTAAGAGAGAGCGTGCCAATGATATGGGATACTTTGCTAGTGTTCCCAATGGAGGTGTTACTTCTATCTTTGGCCTTATGCCAGGCTCTAATCCTAGCGAAGATTCGGGTTTAATACAACCAGTACAAACCCCGATGTTTGTCAATAAATTTATGAGGGAAGCTGTACTATATCCCCAAACCAACCCCAGGCTGCCAAGATGGTTGACTCCATTCAACCAGAGTTGGATTCAGATAAGCCTTTGGATGATGAAGAACTTTGAGGAAGAGTTGAAAGATATTGGCTTGTACGAAGTAGTAGCTTCCACCAGTTATGGTATTCCTCCGAATGGAAACTTATTTCTGGCCTTGATGGAGATATATTTAAGTTCAACTAGAACTTTTGCCACTCCGAAAGGTGAAATGGGTCTTGCCCTTCATGAGATGCAGTTTATCTCGAAGCTGCCAATGGGGGAGGCCCCATATGAAGAATACGTTCCCTCCAACCGGGAGCTTGCTGAAATCAGAGGAGTTAACCCTCAGTTAACCGAGACATACGAAGAACTGATGTGCCACTACCTGATTTGTACCACGATGCATGAAAGTACATCCCATTTGGCGTATATCAACAAGTGGACGACTTATCTTTTCTTCCATAAGGATAAGATATCCAAGGAAGATAAAGAAAGGTTTCAAGAAAACCAAGCTTCAGTAATCAACATAGATTCGACAATCCCTTCTAACAAGGTTCGGGATATGATGGTTACTTACAAATTCCCGAATAAATATCTGTCTACGAAGACTGGGAAATTTCCTGCAGGAATTGAAGCCTTGAGCTTCCTCAGATATGGTAGTCAGAGAATCTCACGGAGAGCTTTGCTGGCAGGCTTTCTTTCTTTATGGTTGAGAAGATGGGTTGTACCGGGTATTGGTACTGTTGACAGAGTTCATCGCAGTGTGCTATGGCCAGCAGTACGTCTGGTATTTAAGGTCAGGATCAACCTGCTGTCGGCCATGGTGTGTCGGATAAATGCAGGTTTAAGAACCTTCGGTGAGGAGTTAATCAACAATGCTCCTCATCGGAATGTTTTTCCTAGAGTAGAGATGCCCTACACTTATCTAATGGGCTGGTTGTTGCATCACAACTGCAGATTATTACCGTCGGGCCCAGGCGATGATGCGGAGGTCTTCCTCCAAAAATTCAGCAAAGCTACATGGATTGCTACGACTGTGGCAGATACCCGAGCAGTTTTGAATTATTCATACGGTTGGAACTTCTTCTGTACCCGGCCGCAAGTTCCAGCAGATTGCTTCGGTGTCCAGTTTGAAGATGAAGTTGAAGGAAGAGTTGTATTGCCACAGTTAGTCTTTAGGTGGCTTCAGTGCATCAGACCGTCTCATCTGATGTACAGAAATGAAGATAATTGTGCGTTCGAACCATACTTACCCAGTAGGTTTGCTCGCTAATTTGGATACGACCAACTTCATGTTGGTAATCCTTTGACTAATTTCCGTTACTATGGGAAATTACTTGACGGAGCTAGAGGTTGGAGGTATTTCGGTGATGCTCGGACTGGTGCTAAATTTAGAATTTCGACTGCCACTAGTACTACAGAACTACGTATACTCTATACGTACGCCCACTTCTATGCTTCAATTCGTTCTTTTGCTCATGGTTACAATATGAAGGGTAGTCTGAGGTGGCCTAAAGAAGGAGATATTGAGGAGCAGGTCAGGGTACCAGCAGACATCCCTGACGATACTGGCATCCCAGATCCGTTTTTAGTAGTTATCCCGACAAGAGTTGGAGAACCAGCTGCAGAACCTATCATTATTGGTAAAGGCCGAAAAAGAAAACAGAGTGCAGTCGCCACATCTCCAGTAAAAACTCCAAAAAAGAGGAAGAGGTCTACCACAAAAGGACCTTCCAAGCCAAGCGTTCACACTCCGGAAGAGAATATTGAAGAAGATCCTCTCGTCGGTTCTTCCTCAGTCCATCCTGGAGAAGGGTCTTCAGCCCCTCCACAGACAATTGGATCAGGAGCTGTAACACTTTTGTCTCCTGGACGTCTTAGCACCTCGCTTCATTTATTTTTGCCGTCCAAGGCACAAGTTACGGAGAGTACTACTACTGTATCCACTGCTGATCAAGATCGCATTCCATCAGACGAACCGGCTCTTGACTTTGAGGATGATGACTGGGATGGTGATTATGATACATATCTTGAAAAAAATGCACATATTCCAAGTATTATACAAAACCTATACGGAATTATATATCATGATTTTGTATACTAACTTATTTTTGTTCATTTTACAGATGTCATAATTGCACCAAAGCCTGTAGCTCCTCCCCCTCAAGAAGAAGAAATCTATGAAGAAAATGAGGAGTTTGAAGAGGAAGACGCAGACGTCGAGGAGGGAGAAGTGCAAAAGCATGAGATGGAGCCTCAAGAAGCACATCCTCCATCATTTGTGGCACAACAAACACAATCTGAAGTATCCTCCCTCGCTGAGGACCAACACAAAGAGAAGACTACAGTCGACCCCACTGTAGGTGATGATAGAACTGCTGGAGAAGGACCAGACTTGAACAAAGAATCAGCTGTAGAGAGTCTCACCACAACTGAAGCAGCGAAAAATCCTGTGGAGCAATCAGTTGAAGAAGATGCTGGAGGCATGCTTAAACTTCCAACAAAAATTGAGGAAATAATAACATCCTCTACTGTCGTCACTGATCCAGTACCAGTTTCTGACAAGCCAATGCCAGAATCTGAACCAGCTCTTGTAGTTGTCACCACATCCACCAACATTACCGCCGCCAGAACTCCAGAAACGGCTGGAGTGACAAATATTGAAGACGTTGCTGCTGAGGTCCCTGGAAACCAGATAACAGTAGTAACGTCACCAGCTCCACCCCCGTCTGTTGATATACCGACTGGAGATATAATCCCTGAAGCTTCTAGGGATCAATTGGCTATAACGGTAGTAGCAACCACGACTCCATCTCATCCTACTGTTGTACCACTAACATCTGTTCCCGATTTCCGAGAAAGAGATCTGTTAAATATTGTTGCCACGCCAAGTTCCAGCACAGAAATGGATCTCCTCGTTGAGATTTATACTGACACCTTTTATAAGAGCCTGGCAACCTTGATAACAATGGACCTAAATAAGGGCCTCAATTATGAAACTCTGAAGACGGCAATGGCTTCGACCATCAAGAACGTTGCTTTGTTCAATGATACTGAGAGAGCTGCCGCATTGGAGAAAATTGTGAAGGACCTTGAACAGCCAACCAGAGAATATCTTAAGCTGTCAAATGAGAATGTTGAAGGCCTCATTCAGGAGGAGTATGAAGCCTTAACAACTGATTATCTTACTCGAGAGACTACATATAATACAGCCCTCCATGAACACAGTCTGAAGGTTGCCAAAGAGAAAGCCTTTTTGACTGGCATAAAAACTGCACTGCATGGCCACAGAGTGGCTTATGACGCTTTGAACATAGATATTCAGAGCAAAAATGATGAAATCCGAGCAGTCGAGGCTGAATTAGCTCGCTTGAAGGCTGAAAGGGAGAAGATGATCGAAGATCGAAATCTACATCTCACCCAGAGCTCGATTTTAGAAGAGAAAGCCTTAGGAGCTGAATCGACTATCAGGGCCCTTGATGAAGCCAAAGAGGGTCTGATAACTACCTTCGCCAAACTTTCTTGTATTTGCACCCCTGAGGCTCGACGTGCAGAGGCTACCAAGAAGGTTATGAATTCTCGTGGCAGACGGTTAGAAGAATTAAAGAAATTGCTCCAAGATGTTTCCACTCCACCTTAAGAGAGTGTTTTATCATCTTTTTGTTTTATTCATTCTGTAGTAATTTCACCAGAAATGAATGAAAGATTTGTTTTGTGATCCTATTATTTATTTGAAATTTAAACAATAGGTAAGAGGTAGAAAGCACTTATCAGAGGTAATATGGACGTGATAAGTCTCAACGTATCATATCTATCCAGAGGTAATATGAACATGATAGATGATAAAATCTTGTTTTCTGTTTTTAGAGTATACAATACTATCAGAGGTAATATGGACGTGATAGTATGTAAGAACTCATAGAAAAGTGGATTAATATCTATGCAGAGGTCAAATGGACATGACAGATAGGAAAAACAAGTAGGTTTTAATATTCATCCAGAGGTCTTGAGAACATGATAAATAATAAATCCAATTAATCGACTGATAAGATAGAAGATTAATTTCTGTTTGCGAGTATACAATATTATCAGAGGTAATATGGACGTGATAGCATATATAAACTCATGATAGAAAAGCAATTAGATTTGACATTTATTCAGAGGTCTTGATAACATGATAAATAACAAATCTAAATTCATATACCAACTGGTAAGATAAAAAGAAAGAGATAAGTAATCAGCTTAACCAAACCTTGGTAGCTGGGAAATAAGAAGACAGGTGTCATTGAAGATATACTCCATTATTGATAAAAGAATGAATGAATATATCTTTCAAGAAAGAAAATACCATCCTTAGGGATCATTCTCAAATGGTTCTGATTCATCATCGGCTTGAGACATATTGACTGAGAATATTTGCACAGATTCACAATATAAGGAACGAGACATATCGGATTCGATGAATAGAATTTCTTCCGAATCTGATGATTGTGAAGAGCTAGAAGAGAATTCTTCTTGTATATCGTCATTAAACATATGGGACGGATCATATCCTAACCCATGACGAGTCTTCTGGTAAAACGGATCACCGCATAATGGTAGTCGTCTACCCTTGCCTTGATTAAGACCTTGCATAGTCTTCAAATCATATCCCATATTCTGGATAATCTTGACAGATTGTTGACTGTATTTGTCAATTTGGATTCTTCCTTTATCTTTATCTTTCAGATCATCTGTCTGAGTAACAGGGATATTTCTAGCCAGACCAAACACAATTTGACGCTTGTTTTTCTTATCAGACGGAACCACAAAATAGGATTCTTCGTGATGTCTGAAAGTTACGCAAGCTTGTGATGAAGCGGCTACAGGAAGTAGATAGGGAGAAGATGTCAAGAACTTTTGAGCATAAGGTCCGACATCGACATGAGGAGGAAAAGAATTCTCCTTATGATCAATGTATAAAGTTTCTTCCGGTTCTATGTTGTCTTTATATTGATGACTTTGATTCTCATAAGATAAAGTCATTCTCTCAATAAACTTGACAGCCATATACTCGAACAGGAAATCTTCATTGATATCAAAAAGTACAGAATGATCAATATTTACATCATTTACAGTCTGATTGCTACGCTTCGGATTAATCAACAGTGGACCATCATCCATCTTCTGCGTAGTTTTGCCAAGATTGACAATCAACGGTAGTTCTGGATCATTCGTATAAGAAGTACATCCCTTGACCTTAATCATAAAAGGTTGAACCTGGCTCTTAGCAGGAATATTTATTGATTCCTCAGATGAAGTTTGAGTTCTTCCTTTAACCTTGATCATCAAAGGTTGATCATTGACAGGTGGGGATTGGATTCGTCCCTTGACTATGATCTTCAAAGGTTGCTCCTCTGACGGATCTTCATTAATAGAGTGATCCTCAGAGGATGATTGATCTTCAGCCATGTCTGATATATCTTTCACATGCTCTGGTTTATAAAGCCTTGAATCAGAGAAGTAGGCTTCAACACCTTTGAATGGATTAATATCAGCAAACTCAGTTTTCACAACTCCTTGGGAGTCCACATATTTGAAACATTGGTGAAGAGTTGAAGGCACAATATTGTGCTCATGAATCCACGGTCTTCCAAAAAGAATATTGTAGGATACGTCTGAGTTGATAACATAGAAAGTTACCATAGTTCGAAGATCACCAATCTGAATCTGCAGACGAATCTTCCCCAGTGGTTTGCTCTTGCCAGAGTTAAAACCGACTATCGTAGTACTAGTGTAAGTCAGCTCACTAGTAGGAATCCTCAGGGGTCTTAGCATAATCTGAAAAATTATACTAATTGAAGATCCAGGATCGATGTAAATCCTATCAATTTTAGTGGATCCGATATATCCAGTGTAACACAGAGGCCTATCATGCTTGTTGTGTTTCAATAGCATATCTTCTTGTGTAAAGGTGATGTTGGGAATTGCTTCCATCACACTATGACATTGAGGACATGACACTGGTATATTATCAGGAGTCTTGAGTTGTGCCAAGCATGAATCTGCTTGAAGTAAAGCTTCGCTCAAAGTCTCTCTGCTTTCTCTAGAAAGGCGAAGCAGTTCAAATATAGAAAGTCTAGCCGGAGTATTGGCTAACTGAGCTAGAATGTCAAACTTGTAAGGCTTCATCACCACCCCCTGATTGGAAGCAGACTTCAATGGGGTATCAAAGCGTACTGCCTTCTGTTTCCCCTTTTCAACCACAGACGGTTTAGCAGGAACAGGAGAAGGTTGAACTGGTAGAGTTTCCACTACATCTTCTGCTTCTTTGGAGGATCCCTCATAGTCTTTGTGGTACTCTTTTCCAGATCTTGTACCAGTAAAAGTTTCTTCTTCGTACTCAGGAGAAGGAAATACCATATTACAGGATTTAATCTTTCTTCCCTTAGTCTTCTTCTTGTGAGGGTTGTTACGAGGAACTTCAGAACCCAATCCAGCAGTGGAATTCTGATTTTGAATTTGTAAAGGAAGACGTATTCCTTTATCATAATTCAAACCTTCTGCCTTTTGAAAGTCATAACCCATCTTCTTCATGAGATGAACAGATTGCTGACTATACAAGTGAGTGGGTAGCGAACTTTTGACAGGTGTTTCAACAGAGGAAGAGGAAGAAGCAAGACCTTCTGTAACCCTAGGAGAATGAAGAATAGATGTCTCTGTAGTTACGGGAGGAGGAGGATTCGGGATATGAGGAAAAATCCCTGTCGGAGCTTTTTCATAAGCAGCAAAGACTTGTTGTGCCCGATATAAAGGAACACTATTCATGGCTAGCCACTGCTGATGGGTAAGCTTGAGCTTGGTAGGAGGAGCTAGACTTGGAGGACAAATGTTTAGTCCTTTTAGTCTATCTTCTAGAGGAAGGCCATCCCATAGATGATCCAAGTCATCAGGATCTGGAATAACATGAGAAATCATGTTGCAGGTTTTGACTTTCTTACCTTTCTTGGATTTTAAAGTTTTACCTTCATTTTCCAATTCAGGTACTAAGTCAGGATGTACCCACATGATTTCACTATTCTTCAATGTGAGCGACAGTAATCCTGTATTTTCTTCCCTGGCGGACGGGATATTCACGATCTTCATAGTCGCCTTCGGAATTGGAATAATTCCATCTGGGACTTGCTGTGGAGGAAAATCTCAAAACTGAAGAGAGACCATGTTGGTTGTAACCGTATGGTCATCATTGGTTAAAGCGATGGTGCCACCATTTATCAGGTCTTGGATCTTCTTTTTCAAGACATAGCAAGCACTGGTAGGATGATTAATGTATCTATGATAGAAACAATATTTGGGATTGTCAGTCAGATTCACCTCATTAGGCCTTTTTGGCTCTGGAATCTGAAGTTTGCCACTTTTCACCAGACACTGAAATATCCCTGGGATATCACTTTCGTCAAAAGAGTATTCTTCCTTTGGCCTGGAAGATTTCTGATTATTTGGCGTCATTTTGTTCTTGGAGAGATTGACCATAAGAGTATCTTTTCCTTTCACGTTACGATTGCCAGGATTATTACCAGGATTACTTTTCTTTCCTTTATCTTCTGAAGCGAAAATCATCCCATGTTTCTGAGCCAACCTACCATTGGTCTCGGCAGAAACTGCTGCTATGATAAATGAAGCCCAATCTGTGAATTGGGAACCTGTGAAGACAGCAATGGATGGTCGCAGATTCATCTTGCATGTATCGATCAACGCTGAATCTGGCATACCAGGAGGCATCTTTAGAGTAGCCTGTCGGAAACGTTCAATGAACGTCCGAGTATCTTCTTTCTCCTTTTGTTTTATTTCTATTAAGGAGGACATGTTAATGTCCATACCTCCACTACAAGAAAATAAGGTTTTCCCAACGTTTTTCCATCCGACATTTATGTAAACGTTGGCTTAGACAAACATGTGCCATCGTTTTAAAACAACCGTTGGGAATGACCTGCGTTTTGTTTAAACGTCGGGATATTTTCCATCGTTTTGTCAAATATGTCGCGTATTTGAAAAAATTTGACGTTTTTTTGACTTTGTTTCTGTCGTTTACGTTTACGTTGGTGTATACAATTTATTTTCGACATTTTTTAATAAACGTTGGAAAGCCAATACACTTTGGCGGTGAATCACCGAATAAAACCTAACATTTATATTTGGAAACGTGGTTATATGGTCAATATTCGGTTTCCATAGTGTTTAAATATGGAAACGTTGGGTCCCCATATGTAGCAGCCATATATTGAATAGCAAATAAAACAATAGTCGGTTCTCTAGTATAGCGTTTAAATATGGAAACGTCGGGTGCCTATATGTAACAGCCATTGAAGAGCAAATAAAGGCACATAGGACCGGATTTCTCCTCTCCAATATTTTCTAATTTCCCTCTAAAACAAAAATTTCCCCCCTAAACCTTTTCCACAAATTTAATTAGATCTCTCTCCAGTAGAAAACCCTAGTTCGGCCAGAGCTGGTCTCTCTCGAATTAGAAGTCGAACCTCCGGTCTTCCTCTCGTTCGTCGTAGGCCTCGTTCGTCGGTGGCCAGGTCGTCCGCTCGTTGGTCGACGACCTTGTCCTCCTCCGTTTCGACGTGGAGGTATGTTATTATCTATATTATAATCTATAGGTTATATATACATTATAGTAATGATACCTATTCTTGAATCATGAAGCCATTAATTTATGGCGTTAATATTTTCTTCTTGAAGTAAATTTTTTTGGTTGTTTATGTGAGTGTATGGTGGTGGTGAGAGAGAAGGTTTTAAACCCAATTGTTTGGTAGTTTTAACGGTTCTAATCTCCTATTCGGTCGACGTTTAAAATTTGGGTTTAAATTAAATAGGGAATGACATCAATTCTCAGCAACAAGTATCTGTAAATAATTTATGTTTAATTATTTTTCAACAAACATCAATTTGGTTGCGTGTTGGTTTTCAACAAGTATCTATAAATAACTTATATTTAATTGCGAGTGAGATATTTACATTATTCTAACACATACGCCAATCTGGTTGTTTTAGATCACCCTTTGTTGTATATTTAGAATGTTTTATATTAATTTATGGTTGAAAATCAATGAAAATTTACATCTTAGTTCGAAATCTGGATGCAAAGAAGAGAAAAATATTTATGAAACATTCAGATACTTTCAATGGTTAAACATTAAGATTCTTGAAATTCCACTTTGGCCACTTTTAGATAAAAGAGTCCCTTTATTGATTTTGAACAACTCCCTGACTTTATATTTGAAATGGTACTTATTGGTTAGGTATGTGGTTGAATTAAGTCTATATCTTAATTACAATTCACCTGTACATATAATCAATCTATCAAAAGTACTATTCTAATCTCTTTATTGATGCACCATAGCCGTTCTTATACAATTACGAAACCACCACAAGCTTAATATTACATATGTAAAGAATCTGTAGACTGCAATATTACTTATTCACAGATACTGGAACTATACAAAACTGAGTTGCAATCACTATAAAGCCTTTATTAGTGAACTTTTCTTATCCCCCGTTCGTTGTAATCACAAAACTGAATTTCTACATAAAATGACTTGCAATCACAAAACTAAACTGCACCTACCACACCCATGAAATCGTTATGAAATCCATAGTGATCCTCGACGTGGGACTTGATTGTTTGATCCGGCTGTCCCGGCATCTTGATCATGTCCTCAAGGTCTCCATATTGAGTTATTATTAGACCGTAGACTGTCCATAATATTGGGCAAATCTAATAGTACCAAACCCACCACTTGGGAATTCTCTACAATTCGAAACAGTCAAATAAACAAGCTATCAGCTACTAAAATCACTAACCTTTGATTGTAATATAAATGGTGTTTTGCAAAATCCCATAAATAAGAAGTTCTGAAATTTACTATAAAACAACCTTCTTGAGATCTTGATCTGAAAACCCGATTTCAGTCCATAATAACTGACTTAGTTATTCACAAAAATTTGGACGCAAATAAGCGAAAAAATTGTTATATTCTTTTGGGCCTTCAAATGCCATCTATTTGTTTTATCTTGCTATTGTTTGCTTTATTACAGGTAGTAGTGCATTTACATTGAAGTTTAACATGTTACTATTTATAGAAAACTTAAGATTGACCTGTTACTTCCCTTTGAACCCTGATATATGCTTGGAAGCAAAAATTTGTGTAGAAAACATTGTGTCCCCAATCTGGGATACATGTGATATATGCTTCACAATCAGTTTTCTTGACTTGAACCCTTTAGGATGCAATCAAGATCCGAAGTATCGACCATAACCATCATATGTAGGGAGTTCTAGATAGAATTTCACCCCCACCATTGATACTTAACTGATACTAACTAATTCATAGCTGGTAGCCTGATATTAAATAATACATAGCTGATATAGGAAGCAGGGATACATCATGTCTTCACCTCTGAAGGATGAATCGACCTGTAGATAGCTAAAGAAGCCATCCCTCGAATATAGGTAAGGGACATAAAGTCAGAAGGGATTAATGGGTCCTATAAGAAGTTCAACCTGTACCCAGTATGGGAGATACCATAAGCATTTGGGTGCAAGTAACTTTCCTTGTTATCCATTAGATATTGATAGGTGAATTGATACTGACATATGGGGTTCTCCTTTGTATTCATTAGTTACCACTATATGAGTTTTTCCTCTGTATCCTTTAGATACTAACATATGAGTTTTTCCTTGTATACATTGGAAACTGATAGGTGAATCTTCAATATGATACCTTGACTAGAATTACCTTCTTGTATCAAACTGATATTAACACTGCTACCAATTGGCTAACTTCTTCGTATCTGGCATCTTAGACTAACACAACATTATACTTGTTGTTACTATTGTTGTTATAGCTTATGGAGTATATCATATAGTACATTTTGAGTTAACTCTTGCATAGGACAACTCATCAATACATCCAGGGGATGATGTATACAGCAGGACAATAGAGCACGAAAAGCATGGGCATGTGGGAAAGGAAGGTTTGGTTAAGTGGTATGGTTCTAAGTCTGGACACATCAGTGTCAGTAGAGGAAGGTAGCAGTAGGACATTAACTATAGACTAGTACCAGGTATCAGTAGTTGGTAAAACAGTGAACTAAAGTTGGTAAGTGCAATGTCTGTCTTAGCTTTAGTTTTAGAGGTAGCACCTTTTTGGGCCATGCTAGTCTATGAGTGCTAGTAGTCCGATTCTATTTCTGAACTATAGATGTGCATGTTCTCGCATAAGTAGATCTGATACAGAGTGGATTGTACCCGTCCATTAGATTTAAGGATGGGATGTATGAGTTACTCATGAAGTGTTTTGAACTGGAACCTGTAGCAGTAGGGACTAGAACAGTGATGAGAGCTGAAGTAGGAAATTAGAGTTACTCATGAAGTAGGAGACTAGAACTTATGATGATTAATAGAATGCGATCATTATCACAAGATTTGAGGAGAATCAATGATAAAAGCAAACATAAACTGACGAAAGGAAAAAAAAGAATAAAACAGAAAACCTGTTTACTGATGATAACAAGGTGCAAAAGTACGCAAAGAATACAATGCTAGTTGCAAACGACGAGGACCAAGGCAAATGTGAACTTAAACAAAACACCAATTCAAACTACAGCCCAGATTGATGGATGTATTAGATAAGACAAAAACAATAACCCCAAAACAAGGTTGTTCCAAATTGTAAGCCCTAACTGTCAGACTGAGGTGGCAATGTAGAACAAATTTCTGCTTTTGGCATTAAGAAAAAGTATATATAACTCATTAAGCTTCATCTTATATTCAGGTTCTTCCACACCTAAAACCATGGGTTAGACAAATACTATACTGTTTAGTTTTCATCTTATATTCAGGTTCTTCCACATCTTATATTCAATGTCTAATACTATATTGTTCAGTGTCTAATACTATATCCATTCATGTTTTGAACACCCAGGTTTTCCATCATTTACTATAATGTTCAGTTATTTCTCTCCTAACTATTGGCTATAGTCTAATACTACCCTGTTTGTATTTACCTGTACATTAATGGGACTTGCACCTGCACTAGATGTATCATGTTGGTATCAAAATGACTGCCTCAGTGGTTTTCTCCCCAGGTAACCCACTGCTACCTACCTGTATGAATGTTTCAGTATCAACCAGTAGGTGTTTTAATACAAAACTCATATTCTTACCTTTGTATGCCCATGAATATGTTTCATAGGTAACCAAATCTGTCATTTCCTAATACCCATGTGTCTCATTGCTGCTGCAAGTGCAGGGTCTGTCCACCAATGCAATGCATAGCCCTGCTGCAAGTACAGGGTCTGTCATTTCCTAATACCCATGTATCCTGTGTGCATTGATACTTGAGTGTATCATGTTGCTTCCCTGTCATATCGTCACTTCGCAACTGTGAGACTACCAGTTGTTAGCCACAACTTCAAATACACTTGGTACATGAGCCTTGACCTCGTGTCCGCGCATATGTACCGAGCTTCCTATCTAAATCCAATATATACCCCAGGTCATATTTAAAAGGAAAACTTTCATCTATGGGTATTGCACAGCTAAACCTATTACTACCCGCACTTGTCTATCACCACTTCCTTGTTTTGATCATATTTCAGACCCACACTTAAATTGCAGCAGACTTGAACTCTGGTTACAGTCTGCTACAGGATATGCAACTAATGTATCGGTGAAACCTCTGAGGAACTGAATGCCCTGTTCTATCAACTAGGTTCAGTTATTTCTGAGGAACAGTCTGCTACAGACTTGAACTCTGGTTCAGTTATTTCAGACCCGCACTTGTCTATCAACTAGGTTTAAGGAATTAATAAGTAAGGTAGACAAGGAGAAAGGGGTTACCTGTCTCGAGGAACTGAATGCCCTGTTCTTCCCGTACCCTCTCAATAGCAGTCCTTCTCGAATGCCATCAATTTGTTTTATCTTACTATTTTTTGCTTTATTATCGGTAGCAGTGCATTTACATTTGAAGATTAAAGATATCTATGCATGCAAAACTAACTTTAGTTTATATTTGATAAAGACCTTCCTCTAATGTGAATTATTATTGTCAATATATAATTATTGTACCATCAAGTTCAATTGACATCTTTTTTCCTTATAAGTTGTGTATTGATTTAGTCTTTTGGGTCATTGTTTATATTTCATTAAACTTCTTGACTTTTTCTTCAAAGTTGTGAGACAATACCATTAGGTTGAACGTACTTATGGACAAGAGCTGGATTAGTATACAAACAAATGCCACCCTTTGTACGAGAAAGGAGCAGAAGATTTCGTGGAGTTTGCTTCAACTAATAGACCGAATGCCGAAAGAATATTGTGCCCGTGTAAGAAATGTCACAATATGATATGTGAAGAAAGATGATGTGGTCGAACATATACTAAATCGTTTTTTAGAGAGCTACACGTGTTAGACTTTTCATGGAGAGTCTCTGTCATCTTCAAATCCTTCTTGTGATTCTGTTGTCGGTGATGAAATACGAGAGATGATATATGATGCCTTTGGAATTCCTCCAACTGACCAAATAAACTTTGTGGACGACGTTGAGCGTCATCCACATATGGAAGGTCCTGATGAAGAAACTAAAAATTCTTTAATTTGATAAAAGAAGCTGAGCGAGAGTTATACCCAGACTGCAAGAAGTATTCAACACTCTCGTTTCTTGTTCGATTGTTGCATATCAAGTGTCTTAGTGGATGGAGTGACAAATCCTTTACAATGTTGCTTGAGTTATTAAAAGATGCATTCCCTGAGGGTGTGATATTGCCGAAGTCCTTTTACGAAGCGCGAAAATTGATTGCGAACTTGGGACTAGAGTATAAGAAGATACATGCTTGCCCTAATGATTGTATGTTGTACTAGAATGAGACAGAACAAGAGATTGAATGCAACAGGTGCCATACCCCAAGGTATAAACAATTAAAGGTTGAGTCAGATAGCAATTCTAATATAGATCGAAAAATTCCTGCGAAGGTGGTAAGATACTTCCCGTTGATACCAAGACTTCAGAGACTATTTATGTCATCAAAGACAGCATCACAAATGAGATGGCATGCCGAAGAACGCATTAATGATGGGAATTTAAGGCATCCTGCAGATTCTCTTGCATGGAAAACATTTGATGAGAAATATCCAGATTTTGCTGAGGACCCACGAAATGTCAAGCTTGGCTTATCTAGTGACGGATTTAACCCATTTCGGAGTATGAGTATTGCACATAGCACGTGGCCAGTAATTTTAATACCATATAATTTGCCACCATGGTTATGTATGAAACAACCTTCAATGATATTATCGATACTAATCGATGGTCCTTATGGGCCAGGAAATAACATCGATGTTTATTTGCGTCCTCTAATGGATGAGTTGAAGAAATTGTGGGCTGGAGTAGACACTTATGATGCAATTAGTAATCAGATGTTTAAAATGCGCGCATCATTGCTATGGACAATAAGTGATTTTCCTGCATATGCAATTTTGTCGGGGTGGAGCACAAAAGGTAAATTGGCATGCCCTTGTTGTCATAAATACACTCATTCTCGATGGTTGTCCAACAGAGGTAAGCAATGCTATATGGGTCATCGTCGATGGCTACCGGAAGGACATAAATTTCGCATTGACAAAGTCTCTTTTGATGGTACAAAAGAGTTGGATACAAAGCCCACTCGACTGTCAGGAGATGAAGTGTACGCTGAAATAAAAGACTTCAATAATAAGTTTGGAAAAGATCCAGAGTCGGAACGTAAGAGGAGAAGGACGGTTAAAGGAGACGGGGCCCTAACATATAATTGGAAGAAACAAAGTATATTTTTTGAGTTAGATTATTGGAAGGACAATTTGCTTTGCCACAATCTTGACATAATGCATATTGTAAAGAATGTGTGTGACAATGTGCTTTGGACTATATTAAATGTTGAAGGAGGTAAAAGTTCGGATGGTTATTCTTTGAATATATCACGTCGTGTTAACCTTAAACAACGTATTATATCAGGACTTAAGAGTCATGACAACCATATCTTGATGCAAGAGCTTCTTCCTATTTCTTTGAGAAATGTTTTGCCTAAGAATGTGCTTGGACCATTGATTGAATTGAGTAACTATTTTCGGACTATGTACTCAAAAGTAATGAATGTAAATGATTTGGAACATGCTCAATCCCGTATTGCGCTCACGATCTGCCATCTTGAGAGGATATTTCCGCCTGCATTTTTTGATGTCATGGAGAATTTGGTCATTCATTTAGCAGAAGAAGCGATGATAGGAGGTCCACCACACTACCGAATGATGTACGCTATTGAGAGGTATGATATCATTTATTATTTTTGTATTTTTATTTGTTATGAAAAGCATTATTTGTAACTAGACAAATTTCCACCATAGATACTTGTCCACATTGAAGAACTATGTGAGGACTCGCAGTCATCCAGAGGGTTCAATTGCACAAGGATATTGGGTAGAAGAGTGTCTGACATTTTGCTCAAGGTACTTAAATGATATTGAGACCAAGTCCAGTCGACCGGTAAGGAACGATGACGGTGTATCCAATTCTATTGATTTAGAAGTGGGCCGTAAATTAGGAAAGTCGGTGGGATTTGTACTTGATGACATAACATATGCACAAGCACATCGATATGTGCTAGTCAATACCGATGCAATTTCACCATTTCTAGAGTAAGTATGCTACATTATTAAGTTTCCTATTTTGTAGCCATTTAAGACATTACATAATGATACGATGTTTTTCTATTACAGGGCTCACCGTATGTCAATTAGGAGTAATTCTTGTCTCAGACCACATGATGTGGACCGTATTCATAATGAAACATTTCATTTATGGTTTAAGCATCATGTAAGCAAAAAATTGATATTTAAAATCTTTTAATGTTAAATAGATTACCTCCTAAGTAAATTGCATAATATTTTTCCCCTTTGAAATAGGTGACGAAGTTGATCGAGACAGCTAATGTGGAGATATCACAAGAAATTCGGATGTTAGCTTTGGGCCCCCTTAAAAAGCAAAAATTCACAGGATATATTATAAATGGTGTTAGGTATCATACAAAGGCTCGTGAGCAAAAAAGAACCACACAAAATAGTGGAGTCATGTTAAAGGCAATGACTGAAAGTTATGCAAGTGCAAGAGATAGAAATCCTACATCTGGAGATGTTAATTTCTATGGGATTTTGACAGACATCATTGAGCTCAATTATTCTAAAGAGTACAAGTTTGTTTTGTTTAAGTGTGACTGGGTTGACAATAGTAGAGGTCTCATCGAGCGAGATGATTTGGGATTCACGCTAGTAAACTTTCGTTGTTTGTTGTACACTCGACAACAAGTAACAGATGAACCTTTTATACTAGCATCTCAGGCAAAACAAGTATTTTACGTACAAGATCCCGTCGAGAATGACTGGCAAGTAGTTGTTAAGACAAAGCCTAGAGACTTTTTTGATGTGTTTGGAGAGCAATTATCAACTAATAGAACTATGGCAGATCAAACAGAGTTATAGAGTGATCAACATTTGGACGAGACACCGTTCACACGTGATGATGATATTAGTTGGGTTCGACAAGGTGTTGATGGAGTTGAAGTTGACGAGGAACTGAATGGGCGGGGTGATGAAGATGATTAGAAAATTACATATATCATTTTTTGTGATTGATTCTTTGATTTTTTTTTTGAAGACTTTGTTCGAACTCCATACTTTTTTTGGCTTATGTATGATGACATTGATCATTACTGAAACGATAAGATATATTTTAATTTATATTGAATGTGTCATATTCGATCCAAGCGGCTAACTAGTTTTGGCTTATTTTAATTTACTGAAACAATAAGATATTTATTTTGGCACAATAGTTTTGGTTCCAGTTTTTGGCATAATAGCCCCCATAGTACATATACTGTGTGAATGCAAGATAACCCAATGTGATGTGTGGTATGTATATATTATGTATCATATTCGATCCCTAAGGTGGACTCGCAGGTTAGCTTAACATAACCTTGTCATAACTTAGGATCATTCCCTATAGTATCCTCATGTTCAGTCCACATCAGGTATATAGTCAGTCCCTGCAAGAAAATAGGATTAGATAGGATTAGATGTTGCTGTCCATATTTTAGTTGGACCACTCCCCCAAATCGAGCAGTCCCATTTCAGTCTATCCTTGGTTAGCTTATCTTCCTGAGCATTCAGGCCCTCAGATTTGAGTAACAGTTCTCCTTGGACAAGTGTTTAGTGATGAAATAAAAAGGAGAATTGGTATCAGGAAACTTGAGGAGTCATCCAAATCGTGTCAGCAAGCAGATATCCCAATATGGGTTCTGTCATTGCTTCATGTGACTGGGAATATGTATTGGTGGTTAGAGCCTTGCTCTAAATTGCATTAGAGTTAAAGGCCTGATTTCTGTTATGTGTGCCAGGCAGGAACATATCCAGTTAGACCTTCATCTTACTGGACTGTTGTCTACTAAGTTTACGAAAGCAGAGTATGGTCTTTTGATTTCCAAGTCAGCATATGATATTTTAAGTACTGTTATGTCAGGAGCTGTCTTTATTTACTTGTGAATTTGCATTAGAACTTTGCAGTCCTGCAATAGGCAAGCCTATGAAATAAATCTGGAACTTGCATCAGTCCATGGGCATGGTTCACTCCGAAGTCCAGATTGCTTTGGACCTATCTATTCTTGGTTTTCCTGTACTGTCAATTAGCTTCCAATCTCCTGAATCCACTATATTCTCTTTAATACAGTCCCTGCAATTCCAAGTTTACATCAGTACATAGCTAAACCTTTCACTTGGGAACTTGTTTCCAGGTTGAGGAACCACCTGGTGGTGCACAACAAGTGGACTGTCCTTTGTACTCTTTGATACTGGTAAGCAAGTTATCAATGACAACAAGTTTGACATAAGAACCTGCTGTGAATATCAGATAGATATTGAACAAAGGATGGTGTTACTGATACCACGAGCAAGGGTTCTGCTCTTTAGGGTCCAGGGCCTCTATTCCCTCGAACCTGAGATTAAAATATAGGGAGTGTCAGATATCTTGTGATATTCCACATTAATGGGATATAGGCAGGATTTCCCATATATGACAACCAGTGTATCAAATTGAGGTTTCCTGTGTGTACTTGAAACTGACCTGAACTGGAATGTACACAGGGTTCAGTGGTAGCCCTGGGTAGTACCAAATGGGGCGGGCTCCAAACAGAGTTTAGTCGTGTATAAGTAAAGGAAGAGTAAGCCAAATTATTAGGAGGGTGCCAACTGTGATAGAAATAAGGGGAATGGACTATTTTGAATCTAATTTGTAACTTAGCACACCTGGTTATGATATATCTATTATAGACTTAATTGAGTTTGCACCTTACAAGGAAAATGACCAAGAGTATCAGGCATAAAAAGGGATACATATACACAGGATACCATGTAAGGGGATCAATCTATATACACATGTATATTGCTCTCGAGTAACAGGTTGCAGGAATAACACTAGAATGAATAACAACCCCCATGCTTGTATAGGCACAGCAGGGGTGAAGTGCCCCTAGATGCAAGGACAGTATAAATTAAGTTCTAGTGTCAAAGTTGAAGTAAAGGGGGTGTCCCTGTATAGGTAAAGCAGATGGTTGCTTGGGGTGTTGATAACAGTGGTGTATTAGAGGAAGAGGAGTGTGTGAGTTTTTAAACTAATGCCTAGTATCAGACCTAAATTGATACTTCATCAGTTTACAAACTAAACCTGAGAACCAGTTCACTTTGTGTGGTTTTGGGGTTTATGTTTCATTAGCTCAGGAAATGGGTATAGAGAACTCGATCACAGGTTTGGGAGTGGGTATCAGTCAAGAGCCTGATATTAAAGGGCTTGGATATCAAGAGTACATACACTGTGTGAATGCAAGATAACCCAATGTGATGTGTGGTATGTATATATTATGTAAATTCTCATATTATGTATAAATATGTTACAATCTGATCTTTTGAGAATGATCCAAGTCATATAAGCCCCTTTAAGGGCACTAATGGGTTGTAAATATCCCTACATACTGAAATAACTTAGCTTCCGGATCAATAGACTTTTATTTCTTTGTCTGGCAAGTCTGGAAGTGAGGAAAATCAGATGATCAAATAGGGTGGAGATTGTGGACTGCCACCCTACACTCTATATGGGACCTGTAGTCAAATCCTGCACCCTTATTTATTCACATGCCATGTTTGTGTACTTGTCTTAGTAACGCTTCTTTCCACTGCCCCCCCCCCCAACCTACGGTAGGTGATACTCTATACTTATTTGCCCAGAACTCGTACACAATTGCCACCCTATACTCAAGACACAAACTACCAATTAACTCGACCTCTCTGCTTGTTGTAACCAACCTGTTATGACTTCATGTCTATGGGTTAGGTATCTGGAACTCAAGTAGCTAAAGGCACACTAAGTTTCACAAATTTCCTGTACTTGTCTATACATCTAGAGACACTCTTATTGATATACCTGGGGAACACTTTTATAGGACAGGTATCCCCAAGCCGTTACTCACACTACCTAGCCATATACCCTGCTCATACCCTATTTCTTCTCTGCACACATAAGCACCAATTATGTATACTAAACTTTCCAAACTTCTCTCATTACCTATACTGCTATCAGGCCCTTCTTTTCTTTGAGTTTAAAGACAAGCCTTGGGGAGTCATCACGCGAAGACTTCAATTTTCTCACAGGTAATCCTTACCTCTGTAGCAATCCTTTAAATTCTTGATTATTAGCCGAAGTCGATTGTGTTCTTCAGTAATGGTTTAGATGTTCGGATTAATGCCCAAAAAAGACTATGGGATGTAATTCATGGCGTCGACTACGAAAAGCTTTGAGTGCGTACAGAGCAAGTATAAGGATCAAGTATCATATAAGTATAGAAGGTTGTGATTAATAAATGGGAAGGGGGAGCCTGGTGTCTTATGCAATATAGAGGTTCCCTGTATCCCCGTTTTAGTAGAATATTTAACCATATAGGTGAATACCTACATGTTCGGCTAACAGATAACTGGTCAGAGGGTAGGTGCATTTATGAGCAGGATATGTAAGGTCTGTAGGCAAGGGCCATATGGGACAATAGTGTCTTTACCAACAACAAGTAGGAGTATAAGTCTTTAATTTGGTATATGCCTCTTCATTTTTTTTTCTGGAATAAGAGGCAAATTATCATCCATCTATATTCTCTAGTTAGCATTACTCAATTCGGACATTCTTACTCAAGCCACAAAAAAATATGACATTCAGATTATTTGCCTTGTTCCCCTTCCATGCTTGTTCCTCTAATTAGATTTTCTGATTTATTTGGCTTGTTATGGGTCCATTACTGAAATATTTTGTTCTTCTGGTTGCACCAAAACAGGGATTGTTGAACATATTAGTTAATACAGGATAGCATATAGGAATGGGGACCAACCTAATCTAGTCACATATGGATATGTGTGAGCCATAGAGTAGGTGGAAGCAAACACATCAATGTATCAATCGACACCCACTTGGTATCATGTTTGAACCTAGGCATCAAGCTTATATGCCTAAGTATCAGATGGATACTTGACACAAAAACCCGACTCTTGTTAGCAGAGGTATGTTAAGTATCATATGGATACTCAATAATCTGCGAAGACCCTAAAGTATCAGACGGATACTTAGTATCATATCCACCCAAATATAGGATCTGCCCAAGTACAAATTTGTGTATCAAAGGACAGGTTTATGACATCAAGGATTTGTGGCTAAATGGTGCCAGGGTTGACACTTGATATCGGGTGGTAAAGCCTAGTATCAGAACTGATATCAAAACCCAATACGACCTTTGCATCAGATTTTTTATTGGATGTCCTATTTTGATTTTTAGTATCAGAGTTGATACTCGACACAACTCCAACCCCTAGTATCAGGTCTGACATATGACCTCACACTTCATCATTTGTATTAGATAGATACTTGGTGTAATATTTGAACCTTGACACCAAACTTATAGGTCAAATGAAACAGTTGGATGTTGACAACCAAACCCAAGCACTCCGTGTTTAGGCAAGGCGAGGACATTAAGAACCCTATAGGATCAAACTCCAAACATGAAGGGATACCCACTGCCATACTAAATTAACAGATTGTAGACTCTCCAGGTTTTACAAATGGATAGAAAACAATAGAAGATAGTTTGCAACTGTTATCCTATAAAAATTCTTGATACCCGATATCATATTACATCTGATACCTAAATGTGTTTGTGCATTAGAGGAGTCAGTTGGCTACTTCTGCCAGTAAACCCATAACATACTCTGATGCTAAATCGAACCACGGCCCAAACTCTGAATTGGGGCTGTTATCGGTGAAAGAGATGACACAGGAACACATCCCTATAGGAGGTCAAAATCCTGGTGGCTTATAGGACAGTTGACTTAGGATCAAACTCTTATAAACAAAGTAAAGGATTAGAGAAACCTTTGTAAAAAAAAGAGGAGTGCCTTCTCCGTTTGTATGATGAGACTTAAACCTAGTGGGACTTGAACTCCCAAAACTCTCCAAAATAGGACCTTAACATCTGGTGTTTTTGGCCAACCAGACACTAAGTATTGCTGCTGCCACTGCTGTTGTTTCTTAACTTTCACCAGTTTTTGTAAGGCCATAAAAGAGGTACAGGTAAAAAGGTACAAGCTAGGGGTGTTTTTGTCCTCCCTAGAATGCAATATGGAAAAGTCTGCGTATATGAAAACACAATCGTATCATTGGGTTCAGTTAAAACTGAACCATAATAGCTCCTGTAATGCATAAAGTGTGCTGGTACCTGTAGCAGGGACATGGAATTCTTGCAAAGTACATAGATGTGTACCACGTATGCACGCGTAGGTGTTCATGACTTGGGGTGCATGGAATTGCCATAAGGTTTTTTTCTGTGTAATTGCACTTTGGCCCTGGCTCTTGCTGCTTTGCAAAATGGCAATTATGTACCTGCCAATTTGAAGAGAAGGAAATGGATTGTTGTGCATCCTGACAATTATGTACCTGCCAATCTGATGCCCAGACCACCACATATTGTGTTGACATGGTGTTTCTTTCATTCGATTCCAGTGCAGCAGATAATAGGCATAATACACTAATCAGATTCAAATTTTCATATTTTTAATCAATTTTTGCAAGAACAATGGTTGCCTTTTTTCTCCTTGTGAACTAAAGATTTTTCTTTCTATGGGAAGGCTGCCAAATTTTTGTTACGATGGGAATGAAGAGAACTTTTGGATTGAGCTTTGTTTCTTTTCGAGTTCCAAGATTTTTTGCTGGAATGTCTGTTAGTTGATTGCATTTTATATAACCTTTCTGAATTAGATCAGATTATGATAGCTGTTTGAAATTAATGTTTCTTAGTTGCTGTCAAATATCAATTGCCATAAGGTTTTTTATGTGTAATTGTACTTTGGCCCTGGCTCTTGCTGCTTTGCAAAATGGTAATTATGTACCTGCCAATTTGAAGAGAAGGAAATGGATTGTTGTGCATCCTGACAATTATGTACCTGCCAATCTGATGCCCAGACCACCACATATTGTGTTGACATGGTGTTTCTTCATTCGATGCAGATTCTTAGGCTGCCCTCATTAGCTTAGCAGTTTATTTGAATGTCATGTGGTATGTTGAATTTTAGGACCATTTTCCTTGGAAAGACAATTGTAGCACAAATAATTTGAAATGAAAGGGTGTTCTAGCTGTTGTTACTCGCACATGCCCAAGCTTACTTTTTTTTTCTTACTCTTTTTGGTAAGTCATCTTTTATGAGTTCATCTTTCTTAAGCAGTTCTCATCCTCTTCTATGGCAATAGTAAGTGTGAGACTGCACACTCTCATGTTCAAGTTTTTTTAGATCGTTTCTTAAATAAAAGTAACATATGATCTACTATGCCATTATGCATTTTCTCTTATACATTTTTTGATTGTAGTCAAGCTAAAATCGCATGGCGACAAGTAGACGCAACCAATTGAATAGGGGAGCTATGCCTACCGTTATTGAGGAACCAGAGCAAGTAGGTGCCAACACTGTCATGGTCGAACCTCCTTTGAATTGGCCACCTCCTACTACTTCCGAGGAGGAGGAGCAAACAGGAGTATTGTTCGGCAACAACGAACAACTAGAAGATCAAGTGACAGGTAATAATAATCTTAACATCACACATATTTGTGATATTAATATTATTGAAGTTAAACTTCAGGGTTTTAATATTATTGTGCATTAATTATTTTTATGTTGTCTATTTTATACTTAGATTCGAATTCCAGCCAGGAGGAGCATAGACGAGTCCGTGGTCCTACTTTAATGCATAGGGGATGGGCAGAAGATGGTGGCATTCTAGATATTCATGTCAACAATCTTGGCCAACCAGTTGAGGAAACATGTTCCAGACTTGCTTCAAATTTAGGGGTTCTAGCACGAAATGGCCACTTAGCACCTTTAACTTACCTTGATTGGAGGCATGTACCAGACATTAGGAAGGATGCAATTTGGACTCATATTAAGGTAAAGTAGATGAATAACCACCTAGCAATATTAAATTACTTTGTGTCGCAATTTACATATGTGAATAATTACATGATTTTTTTTTCTTTACATTTCATTTAAATAGGAAAATACGAATGCCACGGACCAGATGAGAAAATTTATGATGGCGTCTGTCGGAAGAAAATGGAAGGAGTGGAAGGCCGAAGTAAAGCGTCAGGGTTATACTAAGTATAAGACTAATGAGGAACGGTTGAAGCATTGCCCCCCAAGGGTCGAGGAAAGTCAGTGGCCAAGACTCATCTACTATTGGGATTCTGATAAGGGAAAGGTATATTTGTATTTATGGAAGCAATAGTTTTCGGTTTATCATAATATTTTATTGTATATTTGTATTTTTCTTTGTACCAGGCCAAAAGTGAAAAGAATAAAGCCATTCGTAAAAATTGGACAACACCACACATCTGGTAGAACTCCCCATGCTGAAGTTAGAAATAAGGTAGAACAAATTTAATTTAATTTATTAGTTCATACATTTTTTAATGTGCCAGCAAAGCAGGTTTATTACTAATAATCTGACGCGTTGATTCTTTATACTTATAGTTCTAATTCCATCGGATATGAGCCAACTCGTAGGATGGTATACAAGGAGACACATGTAACTAAAGGGAAAGGGCCAGTAAATGAAATAGCAGCTAAGGCGATTGTATGATCTTACTTCTAATTTTATTTTATTTTATTATTTACACTTTTCAAAAGTTTATCTAAATTGTAGTTATGTTTATATGAACATGAGTTGGTTTTACAGCAAGAGATGGATGAACTAGAAGCAGAAAATCCAGAGACCGGTGTTGCACGAGATGATATATACGGGCGAGTTATGGACGTGATAGGCACGGTCGTGTGGGGACATATGGGCTCGGTGCTACCCCGACTATGGTATTCGGACCATCGTATAAACTATCCCAGGATGAGAGGAGGGAGATTGAGACACAACATCAACAAGAGTTGGAGAACCTGCGACGTGAACTGGAGGCTGAAAATGAAAGGGTTCGTCGTGAGATGATGGCTGAAAATGAGAGAAAAAAACTGAAATGAAAGCAGATGGAACTCCAGATGCAAGAAAAGTTATCTGTTGTGGAATCTCGGATGAATGATCGAATGGAAGCACAAATACAAAATTTACTTGAGAGTCATCTGCGTGATATGGGTGCTTTCTCACAATCTCCACGCGATGTATCTTCTGGCACAGAACAGGTTAGAATTTATCAACTATTAGATGTATATGAGCTAAATTTATTTGATGGATTGTATGTAATATTTTCTTGTATTTATAATCTTAGTTTTTTGAAAACAATTTTGAGCGCACATCACCTCCAATATTGCATCAGTCGGCACATATACAATCAGAGGTTCAATCAAGAAGACAAACACAACCATCAAAGCGAATACAACTGCAACCACCGAAGCAAGCGCAACTGCAACGACCAAAGCAAGCGCAAACGCACACTGTACCACGATCTCAACTTCGAAGCTATTGTGAGGTTAGAATTTTTATTTCTCCTATATTATGGTGATGAGTTATTAAGATTTTTTTATTTTTCCTCTACTAGTAGCATGGCTTCTCTTTCTTGGCAGTCTGCAAATTCCTAAAAATTATTAAGATTCTCCTTGTATATTTAACTTTCTACAGTTTTTTTCAATGTTCAATGAATAAAAATTATTAGGATAGCTTAATTCATTTGGGTTAGCAAATCAGTTTCTTTAGGTTATAAAACTCCATAGTCTTGGATAACTTATAGGTAGTTCCTTCTCTTCATGAATTTTAAAAATGGAACAGTACACCATATATATAGTAGTTCCTCTTTAAATTAAAGCATTGAACTTTGACATTTATATTAAATATCCTTAAATTTTACTCCTCTTTTCTTGTGTTCATTAATTCAGGATCTCATGGCTATGAAGAGGGCGAAAAAGAACTGATTAGTGGAGAAGGTCAACTTGCACAGTAAAACTTAAAAATATTCATTATTTACTCGTATGTCCTAATTCTAATTTTTTTTTACAGGTTTACATGCATGGTCAAGTTACTTATATGGATTCATGAAGATTGTCTAATTTTTACTTTGAATGAACTTGTATTTTGGTGAATGAATAAAGATATAAAGACTTTTACACAGACAATATTTTGATTTAAAAAATTTTATATTAATATTTGTTCAATTGTTTGGTGGTGGATGCATTTACATGTTTGTGATGGGCTGAAATTTTTATATGTACAAGCACAATTATATTTTGTGCGATTGTGACAGATATTTTTAACCAATTTTTGTAACAAATCCAGTGGTTAGGTAAAACGTTGGAAAATTAGTTAAATTCTCGATATGTTTGTCCAATTATTTGAAAATTATCACCCATTAACACAACTCCCAACATTTTGGAAAATTGTTGGAAAATAGGCTAAATTTACGACGTTTAGTAAATTGTTGGGAAAGTACCATCCAAAATTATATTTTCAATGTTTGTGGAAACACGTTGGAAAAAACCAACTTTTTTAGAAAAGGTTGGAAATCAAATCCAACCATTTTTTGGGAAACGTTGGAAAATCACAACCCAACGTTTTCTTCGGCAAAGGTTGGTAAAAATAATTCTAACGTTTTGTAAAATGTTGGAAATAAGTTACGTATGCCAACGTTTCTATTGTAAAAATGTTGAAATTGTTAACCATTTTGTACTATTATTGACGTTTATAAACGTTACTGCAAACGTCGTCTAATCCCTATACCAACATTTATTGCAAACGTTGTAAATTCCCAACTAGAGCAATGACGACGTTTGCATAAATCTTTGGACAAACATTGGCTAAATACCAACGTTTTATTCAGTTTTTACAACGCTTATAAAACGTTGGGATAGGCCAACTTTCTTGTAGTGCTCCTTCATAGAAGCGGGAGAGAAACATTGCCTTGAATTCGTCAAAGACGAAATAGAGTTATCGGGTAAGCTACGATACCAGTCATAAGCCGAATCCGTCAAGCACCCAATGAACACTCGAGTGAGAAGAGCATCATTTTTCTGCAAGTGTACAGTCATAATATCAAAGTAATTGATATATTGACTGGGAGATGCTTTTCCATCGAATAAAACCATGGATTGCGGCTTGAACTTCGGTGGAAAGGGTACATCATTCAA